>CM060473.1:452500-460000 GCA_030544235.1 Lepturacanthus savala | reverse complement strand
ATCACTGGGTAAAACACCAGACAGTGACTCTCTGTTAGAGACAAAAATAAAAAAAATAAAATAAAATTAGTGTAAAACAAGTTTATAAAATAATGACTGATAATATTAGTTTATGATGTTAAATGAATTAAATGTTTTCTCATTGATTTATGTGATAATTAATGTAAAACACAGAAATAATCAATAATCAATGATTTACATTAAAACATAATTGTTCTATAAAACAACCAGCAGATGGTGCTGTCTCACCAGGTTCTACTGATGACCTTTGACCTTTAGTCTGCTGCTATTTAATGCATCACTTTTGTGTATTAAATAAATATTTAAATACATAAAATGTGTAATTAAAATCTTTAAAGTGTTTTAATTTCACTGGAACATCAGGGTCACACTTTATGATTCAAATAATCAATAACTGATCATAAAACATTCATTAATGAATTAATTATTACATTAATTAATTCATTTCAACATTTCTCTGCCTCCAGTTTTCATTCATTCAGTCGTTGTTTTCTTGTGTTTTTCTGTTTATTCAACAACAACATGTTTTTATTTATTTCATTTTATTATTTATTCATTTTACACGTGTAAAACGTCCTCATGTTATATCTGATAAACTTACATTCGTACATTTTACATCAGTAAAACATATTTATCTGTAAAACATTTTATAAATAAACATTTGAATTTTACATCATTTGATATTTGTAAAACTTGAATTATATTTTACATTTGTAAAATTCACATTTATAAATTTTACAATTGTAAAACTTACATTAACTTACAATGAAAAGTGTAAAATAACTTTTATTATAAATAATAAACATTTATCATAAATTAAAATGTGTTTATTGCAGCATCAAAGCTTCAGTTTTACATCAGTAAATATTATTAAACATTCAACAAATGTACATTTAGATCATTATAAATAGTTTTAACCCGTTTATTGATAGTTCAGATTATTTATTGATGAAATTATTTTACTATTTTTATTTTTAGCTGAAAAACAACAACAGTATAAAAGTGATGTTTATTCTTCACAGCTGAAACTAATTAAAGACGATAAACAGTTAATTTATTGCACATTCTATTATTAATATTAATAGTATTAATTATTAATAGTAGCACCATGAATCATTGAATTAAACTGAGTCAAAGCTCTGAAACGTTGAATAATGATGAAACAGCATTAATTAATCAAACTGTTTATATGAAGATGTTTGTCTGATTAATATAAATATGAATTTAATGAATTAACGAGACTCATATAATAGATATTATGATATAAAGTAGATATTAATTAATTATCATGAAGGAATTTAATCATTATTAAATGAGTTTATAATGGTTGAATTAATAATTCAGTCACAAGAAGAAATGTTTTATTATTTTAGATTTTTATTTCCCTCCATGTTTCTACTGGAGCTGCAGCAACTGATCAATAATCAACAAATATTCTGATCATTGATTCATTGATCAGAGTCATTGATTAATCAGTAAATGTGTAAATTCTCTGGTTCCAGCTTCTCTTCTCTGATTATTTCCTGTTTCTTTAGTCTCTATAATAATAAACTGATGATCTTTGGACAATGATCAATTATTGGCTTCAATAATCAATAGATGAATCAGAATCGTGTTCGTTCTGTTTTCTAGTGAAGTTTATTTATATTTTAATACTTTAATTATCCAGAAAAATCACAACGATGTTTGAAATATGAAAAAGTTTAAATCTGTTGTTGATTTTCAATTAAATCTCTAGTTTAAATAAAAAAGATTAAATTAAAAAAATGAGATAAATAATATGTATATATTATATTATACTATATTATATATATATATTATATTATACTATATTATATATATATATATATATTATATTATACTATATTATATATATATATATTATATTATACTATATATATATATATATTATATTATACTATATTATATATATATATATTATATTATACTATATTATATATATATATATTATATTATACTATATATATATATATATATTATATTATACTATATTATATATATATATTATATTATACTATATTATATATATATATTATATTATACTATATTATATATATATTAACATTTTATAACAGATAAACTTAGTTTGATGAATCTATTCATGTTGCTTTAGATTATAAAATGACTTCCTACTCTACTGTAATTTAATTAGTGATTATATTTATACTGTAATGATTAATTAGTGATTATATTTATATTTATATGTAATTAACATAAATAGACAACCATGTTGCTGTTAATATTTATAGATATAGAGAATAAATCTGAGCTTTAAATACAAAGATACATGTTGATATTTACATTCAGAGATTTGTTATAAACCTGACTCTCTCACACACACACACACACACACACACACACACACACACACACACACACACACACACACACACACACACACACACACACACACACACACACACACACACACACACACACACACACACACACACACACACACACACACACACACACACACACACACACCAGGTTAACCCACTAAGTCACATA
The DNA here is from genome assembly GCA_030544235.1 of Lepturacanthus savala. Taxonomy (NCBI): domain Eukaryota; kingdom Metazoa; phylum Chordata; class Actinopteri; order Scombriformes; family Trichiuridae; genus Lepturacanthus; species Lepturacanthus savala. The sequence continues at coordinate 457,447 of CM060473.1, read as the reverse complement.
TCTGTGAATGTGCTGATGCTGATTTCTCCTCAGACTAAATATTGCTTCGTGTTTTATTTTCTCCTCCATGTTGCAGCACAGATGGAGGAGGGATTTAACGAGGGGGCGGGGCCTGTTGCCGGGGGCGACCGGGTTCGTTAGGGTCAGAAAAGGTCCTGAGGGCCCAGGTGGATGATGATGGGCGTGGCTAAAGGCGGCGGCTGGTAGTAGCCGTCGATGTAGAGGCCGCCTGAAACAGGAAACAGCGACAGGTGAACAGGAAGCTCCGCCTCCACCACGTTGCTATGGAAACACAGCTGTTGCTACGGAAACTAATGATGGTTCCATTCAACCAGAGTCGTCTAAATGTGACGTCATTTAACCATAAAAACAAAAAGGTTGAAATGACACGAAACCAACGTTTAAACAACTTCCTCTTCACAAACGTCTGTTCTCTCTGACTCAGCAGAAAAGTTGTGAACAGAAGAATTTACATCAGTATAAAAACACATCAGTGAGTCAGTGTTTGACTCCTGCATCAGTCTGGTAACGTCTAAAGTCGTGAACATGGACTGGAAGATAAATAAAAACCATCGATGAACAGTCACAGTGGTTCCTGTTGTTCTGATCATTGGTTTCTGTAAAAACATGAAGTCAAACCTACAAAGTTAAACGTTGATTTTCTGAAGTTAGTTTCATCCTTTTTTTCTGATCTAATCGTTTTTCTCATTTTCTGGACTATGTCTCCATCTCAGGTGTCAACTATCACATTATCTCCAACTACTTTGATAATTGATTAATGATCAGAGTCATTGATTAATCAGTAAATGTGTAAATTCTCTGGTTCCAGCTTCTCTTCTCTGATTATTTCCTGGTTTCTTTAGTCTCTATAATAATAAACTGATGATCTTTGGATAAAAAAAGACGTTTTAGGTTGAATCTTCATCTTTGATCCAACATCAACAGCTTTAACTTTAATGACTCAACTCTAATTTTTAGTTTCTTTGTTTTCTAAATGATTTCATCTGTTTCTCAGATAAATTCCTGACATGATAACTGATCAGTGATGAGGATGTTTCAGCAGAAACTGATTAATGATGAAATGATTTATAATGAGGTTAAATAACATTTAATGACAGGAATAAAATAAACTGCTTCACTGATAAAAAACAAAAGAATCATGAAACTAAAACATTATGAACCACAAGTTACTCAACTGTTGACAAAATATTCATTTATTTAAAAAGAATATTAATTACAATCAAAATAAAAGCTCTGAATGTAAACTCAAAGAAAACGAGTCTCAGTGCAATGAAATAATTCAATATCATAAAAAACAGAACATTTAAAACGTTCACATTCAACTGTTAAAGGAATATCTAAACATGTTTAATACATGACATCAGTGTTTTATTATAACTCATATATATAGACATAAAACACGTGTAGGTCACTAACATAAAACATGTAGAGAACTAACAGCAGGTTCTTTTACTTCCTGAGATATTTATGTTTCTATAGTTAAACAAACATCAAACATCGTGTTAAGTTTATTTTTTATTCCCTATAACAGCTTTGAATTAATTCCTCATCCTGATTGGATAGATATTCCTTTAACTAGTGATGTCAGTGATGGGAGAGGAGGGGGAGGGGCCTAATAGGAGTACAGGTGAGAGAGGGGGAGGAGCCTAATAGGGGGGTACAGGTGAGAGAGGGGGAGGAGCCTAATAGGGGGGTACAGGTGGGGGAGGGGTCTAATAGGGGGGTACAGGTGGGGGAGGGGTCTAATAGGGGGGTACAGGTGGGGGAGGGGTCTAATAGGGGGGGGTACAGGTGGGGGAGGGGTCTAATAGGGGGGGTACAGGTGGGGGAGGGGACAGGTGGAGGGGACTCTGATGACTGGGACGACTACTGAGGGAAAACCTGAGAAAAAACAAATAAAATCAACTCAAATGTCAGGATCAATGAATTATTGATCAGCTATTGATCGTAGTGATGGTAACTCACCGTAGGCTGGTAGAGCTCCAGGAGGACTGTAACCGTACGGACCAAAACCTGACACACACACACACACACACACACACACGCACACACACACACACACACACACACACACACACACACACACACACACACACACACACACAGAACAGTTATTAAACATTTAAACACTAATGATATTTTCAGCATTAATAGAATATGTTGGTTTAGTGTGATTGGATGAAGGTTTATTAACTAGGGGTCATGTGACTCACCTGTAAAGTCATATGACTCACCTGTAGGATCATGTTACTCACCTGGAAGGTCATGTGACTCACCTGTAGGATCATGTTACTCACCTGTAAGGTCATGTGACTCACCTGTAGGATCATGTTACTCACCTGTAAGGTCATGTGACTCACCTATAGGATCATAGGACTCACCTGTAAGGTCATGTGACTCACCTGTAGGATCATGTTACTCACCTGTAAGGTCATATGACTCACCTATAGGATCATAGGACTCACCTGTAGGGTCATGTGACTCACCTATAGGATCATGGGACTCACCTGTAAGGTCATATGACTCACCTATAGGATCATGTGACTCACCTGTGAGGTCATGTGACTCACCTGTAAGGTCATGTGACTCACCTGTAGGGTCATGTGACTCACCTGTAGGGTCATGTGACTCACCTGTAGGGTCATGTGACTCACCTGGTTGGATGTATCCGTGTGTAGGCGTGGTGCTGATGTAGGGGGGTCTGGGGAGGACGGGGAGGCGTGGAGGTCGGGCAGCGAGAGTCGGCAGCGTCAGTACAGAGGTCAGAGGTCGCTTCGGCTGCAAAGAGACAATCAGGACGATCAATGATCAATGATCAATGATCAATGATCAATGAACACGCCCCCATTCACCAAAATAAAAGCCCTGTGAACCCACCAGAGGACTGGGCCGCTTCTTCTTGCTGGTCGTGGATTTTCCGCTGGTGAAGAGGTTGTTGAGGGCGGCTAACGCAGCGCTAGCTTTAGCTACTTTCTTATTAGGACCCGACCCCCGGAACACCTGCTGGTCCACCTCCACCTGGACCATAAAACACATTATAGATAGATAGATAGTGTGTGTGTGTGTATAATGTGTGTGTATAGTGTGTGTGTGTATAGTGTGTGTGTATAATGTGTGTGTGTGTATAATGTGTGTGTGTGTGTATAGTGTGTGTGTATAGTGTGTGTGTGTATAGTGTGTGTGTGTGTATAGTGTGTGTGTATAATGTGTGTGTGTATAGTGTGTGTGTATAATGTGTGTGTGTGTATAATGTGTGTGTGTGTATAGTGTGTGTGTATAATGTGTGTGTGTGTATAGTGTGTGTGTGTATAGTGTGTGTGTGTGTGTATAATGTGTGTGTGTATAGTGTGTGTGTATAATGTGTGTGTGTGTATAGTGTGTGTGAATAGTGTGTGTGTGTGTATAGTGTGTGTGTGTGTGTGTGTGTATAGTGTGTGTATAGTGTGTGTGTGTGTGTGTGTGTATAGTGTGTGTGTGTGTGTGTATAATGTGTGTGTGTGTGTGTGTATAGTGTGTGTGTGTGTGTGTGTATAATGTGTGTGTGTGTGTATAGTGTGTGTGTGTATAGTGTGTGTGTGTGTGTGTGTATAGTGTGTGTGTGTGTATAATGTGTGTGTGTGTGTGTGTGTGTGTGTGTGTGTGTACCTGGATGGTGAAGCGTTTCTCATAACTCCCTCCAGTCTCAGAGACCAGTTCATATTTCAGTCCTCTTCTCTTCTCATTCAGCTCCATCACTGGGTTCTTGCCTCCTGCTGTGAGGATGAGGCCTGGAGGTCTGGACTGGACATCAGAGGACAGGAAACAGCCTTACCAGGGATTACCCCGCCAAAATAAGATCATCCCGCCAAAATAAGACTTCCTGTCAGCTGGAACACGTCTGAATCTCACTGAAGCTGAATTCACTGATTTTCTTATTAACTGAGATAATTTAGATGAGTTACTGTTGACTGTGTGTGTGTGTGTGTGTGTGTGTGTGTGTGTGTGTGTGTGTGTGTGTGTGTGTGTGTGTGTGTGTGTGTGTGTGTGTGTGTTACCTCCTGAGTATCAGAGGTGATGGAGGTAGAACTAGAACTACTTGACATTCTGTCGTTTTTTCCTTCTCCGTCTGATTTCTCATCAGAACTCAGTGAGTCGACGTCATCGAGAACTAAACCCAGAGCCCTGAGAGCCTGAAATAAACAAACAGACAAACAAATAAATAAACAAATAAACAAACAAACAAATAAACATACAAACAAACTAGTCCAGCAGGTTCTGGTTCTGTGGTACTGGTCCGGTACCTTTAGGGCCACCTGCAGCTTGGCGGTTCTCTTGGAGTTCCCTGAGGCCTGGTAGCTGGTTCCCTGGACCTCTACAGACATGGTGAAGACCGGGGCGTGGACCGGTCCGGACTGGGACAGCAGCCGGTACTGGAGGCCCGGCTGGATCTGGTTCAGACGCATCAGGGCGTTCATGGGGTGGTTGGGGTCCGTCATCCTCCAGTCCAGAACTGGACCAGGGAGGTGGGTCAGTGACACGTTTAAAACAGATTAAATCTAAATGGACCAGAACCTTCTTCTAGTCACACATCAACATCTGTCTGAAGAATAAAAGAAGAAAAAATAGCTCAACTTCCTGTTTGTGAACTTAAGACGTTACTCTGACGTTACTCTGACGTTACTCTGATGTTACTCTGACGTTACTCTGACGTTACTCTGACGTTACTCTGACGTTATTCTGACGTTATTCTGACGTTACTCTGACGTTACTCTGACGTTACTCTGACGTTATTCTGACGTTACTCTGACGTTACTCTGACGTTACTCTGACGTTATTCTGACGTTACTCTGACGTTATTCTGACGTTACTCTGACGTTACTCTGACGTTATTCTGACGTTACTCTGACGTTACTCTGACGTTATTCTGACGTTATTCTGACGTTATTC
>CM060473.1:435000-450000 GCA_030544235.1 Lepturacanthus savala | reverse complement strand
GCAGCCTGCTGCAGGCTCAGCTCAGACACAGCATCAGTTGGTTCCTTCTCACAAGGATCATGGAGTCCTGGTCCTCCTGGAGTCAACAGACAGGAAATAAACAAGAATAACATCACAGGAATGACCTCAACTGATAATAATAATAAACTAATAATAATAATAATAATAATAATAAACTAATAATAATAATAAACCTCAGAATCAGATGGTTCAATGTTCAATAAACTGCTGCTGCTAACTCTGCTGATGATAACTCTGCTGATGATAACTCTGCTGATGCTAACTCTGCTGCTGCTAACTCTGCTGATGCTAACTCTGCTGATGCTAACTCTGCTGATGCTGCTACTGACCTGGCAGCAGCAGACCTGAGGCGATGCATTCAATGACTCGTCGTAGAGCTTCACCTGGACCCAGAGGACGAGAACAGGTAGAAACAGACTTCTGACAGATTAACTCTAGAGGCTGGAGAGAGAGAGAGAGACAGGGAGAGAGAGAGAGAGAGAGAGACAGGGAGAGAGAGAGAGACAGAGAGAGAGACAGGGAGAGAGAGAGAGAGACAGAGAGAGAGACAGGGAGAGAGAGAGAGAGAGACAGGGAGAGAGAGAGAGACAGAGAGAGAGAGAGAGAATTAAATCCAGTTTATTCATCTCAGGGTATTTATATACGTGTTAGTCTATAATGTGTGTGTGTACATATAGGTGTGTGTGTGTGTGTGTGTGTGTGTGTGTGTGTGTGTGTGTGTGTGTGTACATATAGGTGTGTGTGTGTGTGTGTGTGTGTGTGTGTGTGTGTGTGTGTGTGTGTGTACATATAGGTGTGTGTGTGTGTGTGTGTGTGTGTGTACATATAGGTGTGTGTGTGTGTTTCCTACCCATCCCTGCAGAGGCTTCCATTCTGTTTGTCTGTTACAAACGTCTCTGAGGATCCTCAAGATGATGAGACAAGACTGAAGATCTGAGACTCTGGCCTGAAACACACACACACACACACACACACACACACACACACACACACACACACACACACACACACACACACACACACACACACACTTACTAGTTACCAGTTATTAGTTACTAGTTATTAGTTAATAGTTACTAGTTATTAGTTACTTGTTATTAGTTACTAGTTACCAGTTATTAGTTACTAGTTACCAGTTATTAGTTACTAGTTAACAGTTACTAGTTACCAGTTATGAGTTAATAGTTACCAGTTATTAGTTACTAGTTACCAGTTATTAGTTACCAGTTATTAGTTACTAGTCACCAGTTATTAGTTACTAGTTACCAGTTATTAGTTACTAGTCACCAGTTATTAGTTATTAGTCACCAGTTATTAGTTACTAGTCACCAGTTATTAGTTACTAGTCACCAGTTATTAGTTACTAGTCATCAGTTATTAGTTATTAGTCATCAGTTATTAGTTATTAGTCACCAGTTATTAGTTACTAGTTACCAGTTATTAGTTATTAGTCACCAGTTATTAGTTACTAGTTACCAGTTATTAGTTATTAGTCACCAGTTATTAGTTACTAGTCACCAGTTATTAGTTACTAGTTACCAGTTATTAGTTACTAGTTACCAGTTATTAGTTATTAGTCACCAGTTATTAGTTACTAGTCACCAGTTATTAGTTACTAGTTACCAGTTATTAGTTACGAGTCACCGGTTATTAGTTATTAGTTACCAGTTATTAGTTACTAGTTACCAGTTATTAGTTATTAGTCACCAGTTATTAGTTACTAGTTACCAGTTATTAGTTACTAGTTACCAGTTATTAGTTATTAGTCACCAGTTATTAGTTACTAGTTACCAGTTATTAGTTATTAGTCACCAGTTATTAGTTACTAGTTACCAGTTATTAGTTACTAGTTACCAGTTATTAGTTATTAGTCACCAGTTATTAGTTACTAGTTACCAGTTATTAGTTACTAGTTACCAGTTATTAGTTATTAGTCACCAGTTATTAGTTATTAGTCACCAGTTATTAGTTACTAGTCACCAGTTATTAGTTATTAGTTACCAGTTATTAGTTACTAGTTACCAGTTATTAGTTATTAGTCACCAGTTATTAGTCACTAGTTACCAGTTATTAGTTACTAGTTACCAGTTATTAGTTACTAGTTACCAGTTATTAGTTATTAGTCACCAGTTATTAGTTACTAGTCACCAGTTATTAGTTACTAGTCACCAGTTATTAGTTATTAGTCACCAGTTATTAGTTACTAGTCACCAGTTATTAGTTACTAGTTACCAGCTATTAGTTACTAGTTACCAGTTATTAGTTATTAGTCACCAGTTATTAGTTACTAGTTACCAGTTATTAGTTACTAGTCACCAGTTATTAGTTACTAGTCACCAGTTATTAGTTAATAGTTACCAGTTATTAGTTACTAGTCACCAGTTATTAGTTACTAGTTACCAGTTATTAGTTACTAGTCACCAGTTATTAGTTACTAGTTACTAGTTACCAGTTATTAGTTACTAGTTACCAGTTATTAGTTACGAGTCACCGGTTATTAGTTATTAGTTACCAGTTATTAGTTACTAGTTACCAGTTATTAGTTATTAGTCACCAGTTATTAGTTACTAGTTACCAGTTATTAGTTACTAGTTACCAGTTATTAGTTATTAGTCACCAGTTATTAGTTACTAGTTACCAGTTATTAGTTATTAGTCACCAGTTATTAGTTACTAGTTACCAGTTATTAGTTACTAGTTACCAGTTATTAGTTATTAGTCACCAGTTATTAGTTACTAGTTACCAGTTATTAGTTACTAGTTACCAGTTATTAGTTATTAGTCACCAGTTATTAGTTATTAGTCACCAGTTATTAGTTACTAGTCACCAGTTATTAGTTATTAGTTACCAGTTATTAGTTACTAGTTACCAGTTATTAGTTATTAGTCACCAGTTATTAGTCACTAGTTACCAGTTATTAGTTACTAGTTACCAGTTATTAGTTACTAGTTACCAGTTATTAGTTATTAGTCACCAGTTATTAGTTACTAGTCACCAGTTATTAGTTACTAGTCACCAGTTATTAGTTATTAGTCACCAGTTATTAGTTACTAGTCACCAGTTATTAGTTACTAGTTACCAGTTATTAGTTACTAGTTACCAGTTATTAGTTATTAGTCACCAGTTATTAGTTACTAGTTACCAGTTATTAGTTACTAGTCACCAGTTATTAGTTACTAGTCACCAGTTATTAGTTAATAGTTACCAGTTATTAGTTACTAGTCACCAGTTATTAGTTACTAGTTACCAGTTATTAGTTACTAGTCACCAGTTATTAGTTACTAGTTACTAGTTACTAGTTACCAGTTATTAGTTACTAGTTACCAGTTATTAGTTATTAGTCACCAGTTATTAGTTACTAGTTACCAGTTATTAGTTACTAGTCACCAGTTATTAGTTACTAGTCACCAGTTATTAGTTAATAGTTACCAGTTATTAGTTACTAGTCACCAGTTATTAGTTACTAGTTGCCAGTTATTAGTTATTAGTCACCAGTTATTAGTTACTAGTCACCAGTTATTAGTTATTAGTCACCAGTTATTAGTTACTAGTTACTAGTTACCAGTTATTAGTTACTAGTTACCAGTTATTAGTTATTAGTCACCAGTTATTAGTTACTAGTTACCAGTTATTAGTTACTAGTCACCAGTTATTAGTTACTAGTCACCAGTTATTAGTTAATAGTTACCAGTTATTAGTTACTAGTCACCAGTTATTAGTTACTAGTTACCAGTTATTAGTTACTAGTCACCAGTTATTAGTTAATAGTTACCAGTTATTAGTTACTAGTCACCAGTTATTAGTTACTAGTTACCAGTTATTAGTTACTAGTCACCAGTTATTAGTTACTAGTTACCAGTTATTAGTTACTAGTCACCAGTTATTAGTTACTAGTTACCAGTTATTAGTTACTAGTCACCAGTTATTAGTTACTAGTCACCAGTTATTAGTCACCAGTTATCAGTCAGTATTTTATTGCTGCAGATTCAGACGTTTTATTTAAATGAATTTTTTTTAAACTTCTACAACCTTTGACCTAAAAAGGTCAAAGGTTGCCACATTGTCCCTTTATGTCATTCACTTAAAACCAGACACTACATTTCCCATAATGCACTGAATAGTCACATTAATGTGTATTATCGTGTTAATTAATTACAGCCTCACCTGGAACCATTTAGCTCGTCTTAGTGCTGCTAACGCTGCCCGACAATGCTGCTGGTCCAGCACCTCCTCCTGCACCTCCTCCTCCTCCTGATGCTGCACCTCCTCCTCCTCCTGCTGCTGCACCTCCTCCTGCACCTCCTCCTCCTCCTGATGCTGCATCTCCTCCTCCTCCTGCACCTCCTCCTCCTGCACCTCCTCTCCATCCTCCTTCCGTCTGTCCTGCTGCGCCTCCTTCTCCTCCTCCTCTGGAGACAAGACAGGAAGAGAAGGGACAGACAGAGAGAGGCTGATTTATTGTGAGGAAATGATTCATTATCATGTAAAACTAAACATTTTGTTCTAAAACCTAAAGTTAAAACTATAAAACTTTATTATTCACTTCAAAAACTAAAATATAGGCAGAAACAGACTGGTTTCAGAAAAATAAAAGATTCACTAGAAAATCAAGACAATTACAAAAAATGAAAATTACAAGCCTATTTATTTATTTATTATTTATTTATTTATTATTTGTTTATTATTTATTTATTTATTTATTTATTATTTGTTTATTTATTATTTATTTATTATTTATTTATTTATTATTTATTTATTATTATTGAATATTAAATGAGCAAAGTTCATTGGATCAAGCAGCAAAGTGAAGATCAAACATTTGAATGAATCATTTATTTTATTTATATTACAACAGTTTTAGATTTCAGGCTGGATACTTTACTCTCAAAGCTGTTTTATTTCTCTGTTCTAGAAAAGATCTGGACCTGGACCTGCATCTGGACCTGGACCTGCATCTGGACCTGGACCTGCATCTGGACCTGGACCCGGACTAGGTGAAGAGGTTTCGTCATCATCACAGCAACAGATTAAACTACAGAAACGTCCTGATGAGTCAAACTAGAGCAGCTTTTAGTTCTTTCATGAAGAATTTATTCATTAGAGGAAACATCAGTGAAATGATCCTGATCTGCTCTAATGTCTAAACCTTCATCATCTATTAAACTATTCTCTATTCATTTATTGATAAACCTGTAGATGGAGAGCAGACCCTAACCCTACCGTCTATAGAACAGCTGCTAGGAGAATAACAGACAAGGAGGAGGTGCTACCTGTGTTCTCCTCCCTCATAGATAAGGAGGAGCAGCAGGAGGAGGTGCTACCTGTGTTCTCCTCCCTCATAGATAAGGAGGAGCAGCAGGAGGAGGTGCTACCTGTGTTCTCCTCCCTCATAGATAAGGAGGAGCAGCAGGAGGAGGTGCTACCTGTGTTCTCCTCCCTCATAGATAAGGAGGACAGTGTGATCTTCAGCCTCAGTCGTGGTTCCGTGGTTCTACAGACGTAAATCGCTGCTTCACCAACACTGGACTGAACCTCCAGCTGATCCTCAGTCATTGACTGGAGAAATACACAAAATATATAAAACATGAAACATGTTAAAACCTTTAATTAAAACATGAAACATGTTAAAACCTTTAATTAAAACATGAAACATGTTAAAACCTTTAATTAAAACATGAAACATGTTAAAACCTTTAATTAAAACATGAAACATGTTAAAACCTTTAATTAAAACATGAAACATGTTAAAACCTTTAATTAAAATATGAAACATGTTAAAACCTTTAATTAAAACATGAAACATGTTAAAACCTTTAATTAAAACATGAAACATGTTAAAACCTTTAATTAAATACCTGTATCTGCAGCAGCAGGTAGTTTCCTACCTGTATCAGCAGCAGGTAGTTTCCTACCTGTATCTGCAGCAGCAGGTAGTTTCCTACCTGTATCTGCGGCAGGTAGTTTCCTACCTGTATCAGCAGCAGGTAGTTTCCTACCTGTATCTGCAGCAGCAGGTAGTTTCCTACCTGTATCTGCGGCAGGTAGTTTCCTACCTGTATCTGCAGCGGCAGGTTGCTGCTGATGCTGACCAGCAGCAGTTTAGTTGGTTTGTCTCTACACATCAGGACCAGATCCAGGTCCAGGTCTCCTCGGACCAGGAGGCCTTTGGCCACCGGCCCGACACGAGTCACCCCACACAGCAGAGAGGCAGCGGGTCTGGAGACAAGAGTCTGGATTTAACACTGGAAAACACTATTTATTACATAGAAAACACTATTTATTACATAGAAAACACTATTTATTACATAGAAAACTCTATTTATTACATAGAAAACTCTATTTATTACACAGAAACTCTATTTATTACATAGAAACTCAACATCTCCAGCTGGAAGAACTAATGGAAACAGTTTTTTTGTTGAGGCTAAACATTTATTTCTATATATAGATTAAACCTCTACTGCATGAAACAGACATGGAAAGAATGTTTAGAATGTTTTTATTACTTAAAATATATGAAACACGCAGCACTTAGTGTCAGGAGAGATTGATGTGAGTCTCCATCAGGTTTATACTTGTTTATACTCTGGGAATTTATCATATTTTATATGTTGATATGGAACAAATCTATTTCATCATGTTAGAATAAACTTATCAAAATAAATTAAAGTAACATTTTTTATTAACTGTCCATCAGCAATAGGGATATAAAACCTTAAATTGCATATCCTTCAAAATAAAAGCCAGAAACAGGATGTACCTCAGAGAAAAATCATTGTCATCATTATTTTAGTCAATATTGAAATAATGAATATTTTTAGTTAAATCCTTTATTCATCTTTAGTGACTTTAGTTTAAGATGCCACATGATGATGCCACATACAGATCACCTGATAGGTTCGGCCTTACCTTGGCCCCGCCTCCTCCTCCTCCTGGCTGCTGCTGATTGGTTGGTTGAGACCGTCCAGCCAATCAGAGACCTTCTTCAGGGCTCCCTCCACGGTGGACACCAGTGATTGGACGGCCTCCAGCTGCTCCGGTGCAGGGTAAACGCTGGCGTGTTTGGCCATGACGTGGCGGTCGTCGCTGGCGAAGGATCGGAACGACCTCTGGGGTCACGGCGGGAAAAAAAGACGATTTTATTATTTCAGGTAGAAACTTTAAAGAGAAGGTTGAAAAACACCTGGACAGAGGACAGGTGTTGTTTCCTGTTTGTTTGTTTAGTTGTTTCCTGTTTGTTTCTGTTTGTTTGTTTAGTTGTTTCCTGTTTGTTTGTTTGTTTGTTTCCTGTATGATATATGTATGATATATGTATGATGTATGTATGATGTATGATATATGTATGATGTATGTATGATGTATGTATGATATATGTATGATGTATGTATGATGTATGATATATGTATGATGTATGTATGATGTATGTATGATGTATGTATGATATATGTATGATGTATGTATGATGTATGTATGATGTATGTATGATATATGTATGATGTATGTATGATATATGTATGATGTATGTATGATGTATGTATGATATATGTATGATGTATGTATGATGTATGTATGATATATGTATGATGTATGATATATGTATGATGTATGTATGATGTATGTATGATATATGTATGATGTATGATATATGTATGATGTATGATATATGTATGATGTATGTATATGTATGATGTATGTATGATGTATGTATGATGTATGTATGATGTATGTATGTATGTATGTATGTATGATGTATGTATGATGTATGTATGATATATGTATGATGTATGTATGATGTATGTATGATATATGTATGTATGTATGTATGATGTATGTATATGTATGATGTATGTATGATGTATGTATGATGTATGTATGATATATGTTTGTATGTATGTATGTATGTATGTATGATGTATGTATGATGTATGTATGATGTATGATGTATGTATGATATATGTATGATGTATGTATGATGTATGTATGATATATGTATGATGTATGTATGATGTATGTATGATGTATGTATGATGTATGTATGATGTATGTATGATGTATGTATGATATATGTATGATGTATGTATGATGTATGTATGATATATGTATGATGTATGTATGATGTATGTATGATGTACGTATGATGTACGTATGATATACGTATGATGTATGTATGATGTATGTATGATATATGTATGTATGTATGATGTATGTATGATGTATGTATGATATATGTATGTATGTATGTATGTATGTATGATGTATGTATGATGTATGCATGATGTATGTATGATGTATGTATGATGTATGTATGATGTATGTATGATATATGTATGTATGATATATGTATGTATGATGTATGTATGATGTATGTATGGTGTATGTATGATATATGTATGATGTATGTATGATGTATGTATGATGTATGATATATGTATGATGTATGTATGATGTATGTATGATGTATGTATGATGTATGATATATGTATGATGTATGTATGATGTATGTATGATATATGTATGATGTATGTATGATATATGTATGATGTATGTATGATGTATGTATGATGTATGTATGATGTATGTATGATGTATGTATGATGTATGTATGATGTATGTATGATGTATGATATATGTATGATGTATGTATGATGTATGTATGATATATGTATGATGTATGTATGATATATGTATGATGTATGTATGATGTATGTATGATGTATGTATGATGTATGTATGATGTATGTATGATGTATGTATGGGACCAGCAGATCAGAGACAGACGTAGACCCTAGACCATTCAGAGCTTTATAAACCAGTAACAGGATTCTAGAGTTCATTCTGGACTGGTATGATCTAGTAGTGAGGACTCTAGCAGAGCTTTAACATCACTGATTGAAGCTGAGTTCTGACTTTTATCGTTCCTCTAAAACCAGCTGAGTCTGATCCAACATTAACATGGAGCTGCTGTTTGTCAGGATGGAACTCGTCTCTCTGAGGAGGAAAAACAGCTGATGCATCAGTTCAAGGTCAAACAGCTCTCTGCTTCTCCATCCTCAGTGTGTAACCACCTCATTACGGCGAGTTATTTATGACGCCTCGTTAATAATTCATGGCTGGAGTCTCTGAGCTGGAGCTGTGAGGGTCATCCATCAGGACGTGGCTAATCTCTGGAGCTGTGAGGGTCATCCATCAGGACGTGGCTAATCTCTGGATGAACCGCCGGGGGCAGAGCGCTAACGTATGCGCTAACGTTAACAATGTTTAAATGAAAGATTACGAGTTTCACAGCGCCGACGCAGGCCGAGGATTCCGATTGGCCGCCTGAGATCAGAGGCTGATTTAATTAATTAAAGCACCGAGACACGGTGGATTCATTGATTCACACATGACCCAACATCAGAAATAATTCACTCGACATCGCCTGGATCTGCAAAACCAGCCGGGAAGAATAGATCTGAGACAGGATGTTATAAAATAAGATGTTTATATTATTAATATTAAACAGATGTTATAAAATAAGATGTTTATATCGTTTATATTAAACAGATGTTTATATCGTTTATATTAAACAGATGTTTATATCGTTTATATTAAACAGATGTTTATAACATCCTGGTTTATTTGACGTGTTCTATGACGTGTTTCATGCCTCATTCATTCATCATCATGTATAAATATTATATTTTTCATGTTCTCTCCAGAAATTATGACCTGAAAATGTTCTGTTTATTTATTTAGAGGTTAGAGGTTAGGGTCAGAGGTTAGAGGTTAGGGTTGAGGTTATGGTGAGAGGTTAGGGTCAGAGGTTAGGGTCAGAGGTTAGAGGTTAGGGTTAGAGGTTAGGGTCAGAGGTTAGAGGTTAGGGTCTCACCATGTCGGGTGACGGGGGTCAGAGGAGACGATTCACTCCTCCTCCTCATACAGTCTGATGCTAACGCTGTTAGCTTCTGGTCCAGAGTTCTGTTGTTCAGGAAGAAAAAAGATGAATAAAATCAGACCTGCAGGACGACTGTGAACCCTGACCCTGAGCCTGACTCTGACTCTGACTCTGACCCTGAGCCTGACTCTGACCCTGACTCTGACTCTGACCCTGACTCTGACTCTGACCCTGACTCTGACTCTGACCCTGACTCTGACCCTGACTCTGACCCTGACTCTGACCCTGACTCTGACCCTGACTCTGACCCTGACCCTGACTCTGACCCTGACTCTGACCCTGACTCTGACCCTGACTCTGACTCTGACCCTGACCCTGACTCTGACCCTGACTCTGACCCTGACTCTGACCCTGACTCTGACTCTGACCCTGACTCTGACCCTGACTCTGACTCTGACCCTGACTCTGACCCTAACAAACATCTGTTAACTCATAGTCTGACTGTAGTTCATGTTGGCTCCACAGCTGCAACACAGACAGTAAATATAAATATATAAATATCAGTTGTTGACAGAATAAATCCCCTTGTTAATAATCTTCATTCTGTATTTTTACATGAGGGAGACGTAAAAACACAGAATGAATCTTCAGCTTCATAAAACTACACATGAAACAGGAAAACTGTAGATGTGGAAGTTTTAAAGGAATCACAGGCTCTGATTGGGTTCATGTTCTCTCCGTGTCTGGTGGGTTTTCACCAGGTTCTAGTCCTGGTCCAGGTTCTAGTCTTGGTCCAGGTTCTAGTCCTGGTCCAGGTTCTAGTCCTGGTCCAGGTTCTCCAGCTTCCTCCCACAGTCCAAACACATGCTGAGGTTAATTGGAGACTCTAAATCACCATAGGTGTGAGTGAATGGTGTGTGTGTCCATGATTGGTGGAGACCATCTGGGGTGTATCCTGCCTCTCACTGTAACACGCTGTGATTGGCTGCAGCAGACCATGTGACCCTAATGAAGAATAAGCAGGTATAGAAGATGACTGACTGACTTCAGTCAAACATCGTTCTGTGTAACAGACAATGTTCTGCTGCAGCATCAGCTTCTTCTGACCTTCCTTCTCCTTCCTTCTCCTTCCATCTCCTTCCATCTCCTTCCTTCTCCTTCCATCTCCTTCCTTCTCCTTCCTTCTCCTTCCATCTCCTTCCTTCTCCTTCCATCTCCTTCCTTCTCCTTCCTACTCCTTCCTTCTCCTTCCTTCTCCTTCCATCTCCTTCCTTCTCCTTCCTTCTCCTTCCTTCTCCTTCCTTCTCCTTCCTTCTCCTTCCTTCTCCTTCCATCTCCTTCCTTCTCCTTCCATCTCCTTTCTTCTCCTTCCTTCTCCTTCCATCTCCTTTCTTCTCCTTCCTTCTCCTTCCTTCTCCTTCCTTCTCCTTCCATCTCCTTCCTTCTCCTTCCTTCTCCTTCCTTCTCCTTCCTTCTCCTTCCATCTCCTTCCTTCTCCTTCCTTCTCCTTCCATCTCCTTCCATCTTCTTCCTTCTCCTTCCATCTCCTTCCATCTCCTTCCTTCTCCTTCCTTCTCCTTCCATCTCCTTCCTTCTCCTTCCTTCTCCTTCCTTCTCCTTCCATCTCCTTCCTTCTCCTTCCTTCTCCTTCCATCTCCTTCCATCTTCTTCCTTCTCCTTCCTTCTCCTTCCATCTCCTTCCATCTCCTTTCTTCTCCTTCCATCTCCTTCCTTCTCCTTCCTTCTCCTTCCATCTCCTTCCTTCTCCTTCCATCTCCTTCCTTCTCCTTCCTTCTCCTTCCATCTCCTTCCATCTCCTTCCTTCTCCTTCCTACTCCTTCCTTCTCCTTCCATCTCCTTCCTTCTCCTTCCATCTCCTTCCTTCTCCTTCCTTCTCCTTCCATCTCCTTCCTTCTCCTTCCTTCTCCTTCCTTCTCCTTCCTTCTCCTTCCATCTCCTTCCTTCTCCTTCCTTCTCCTTCCTTCTCCTTCCATCTCCTTCCTTCTCCTTCCTTCTCCTTCCATCTCCTTCCATCTTCTTCCTTCTCCTTCCTTCTCCTTCCTTCTCCTTCCATCTCCTTCCTTCTCCTTCCATCTCCTTCCTTCTCCTTCCTTCTCCTTCCATCTCCTTCCATCTCCTTCCTTCTCCTTCCATCTCCTTCCATCTCCTTCCTTCTCCTTCCTTCTCCTTCCATCTCCTTCCTTCTCCTTCCTTCTCCTTCCATCTCCTTCCTTCTCCTTCCTTCTCCTTCCTTCTCCTTCCTTCTCCTTCCATCTCCTTCCATCTATGCAGCAGCAGATGGTAACTAATAAAATCAGTGACACATTAAATACTGGAATCATTTAAACGATTCAAAGTTAATTAGATTCATGCTACAGATTTTATTTCAATTAATCAACGAGTTACCAACCAACATTAATCACCAACTCATTTTATAACCAATAATGGATCAGAGTCATTGATTAATTAGTAAATGTCTAAATTCTCTGGTTCCAGCTGATTATTTCCTGGTTTCTTTAAACTGTTATATGTTGTTGTTATATGATGTTATATGTTGTTATATGTTGTTATAGGATGTTATAGGATGTTATATGTTGTTATATGTTGTTATATGATGTTATATGATGTTATATGATGTTATATGTTGTTATATGTTGTTATATGTTGTTCTATGTTGTTCTATGTTGTTCTATGTTGTTCTATGTTGTTATATGTTGTTATATGATGTTATATGTTGTTATATGTTGTTATATGATGTTATATGTTGTTATATGATGTTATATGATGTTATATGTTGTTATATGTTGTTATATGTTGTTATATGTTGTTACATGTTGTTACATGTTGTTACATGTTGTTACATGTTGTTACATGATGTTACATGATGTTACATGATGTTATATGATGTTATATGATGTTATATGATGTTATATGTTGTTATATGTTGTTATATGTTGTTACATGATGTTACATGATGTTATATGATGTTATATGATGTTATATGATGTTATATGTTGTTCTATGTTGTTCTATGTTGTTCTATGTTGTTCTATGTTGTTATATGATGTTATATGATGTTATATGTTGTTATATGTTGTTATATGTTGTTATATGTTGTTACATGTTGTTACATGTTGTTACATGTTGTTATATGATGTTATATGATGTTATATGATGTTATATGATGTTATATGTTGTTATATGATGTTATATGATGTTATATGATGTTATATGATGTTATATGTTATATGTTGTTATATGTTGTTACATGTTGTTACATGTTGTTACATGTTGTTACATGTTGTTACATGTTGTTATATGTTGTTATATGTTGTTATATGTTGTTATATGTTGTTATATGATGTTATATGATGTTATATGTTGTTATATGTTGTTATATGTTGTTATATGTTGTTATATGATGTTATATGTTGTTATATGATGTTATATGTTGTTATATGTTGTTATATGTTGTTATATGTTGTTATATGATGTTATATGTTGTTATATGTTGTTATATGATGTTATATGTTGTTATATGTTGTTATATGATGTTATATATTGTTATATGATGTTATATGTTGTTATATGATGTTATATGTTGTTATATGTTGTTATATGTTGTTATATGTTGTTATATGTTGTTATATGATGTTATATGTTGTTATATGATGTTATATGTTGTTATATGATGTTATATGTTGTTATATGTTGTTATATGATGTTATATGTTGTTATATGATGTAATATGTTGTTATATGATGTTATATGTTGTTATATGATGTTATATGTTGTTATATGTTGTTATATGTTGTTATATGTTGTTATATGATGTTATATGTTGTTATATGTTGTTATATGTTGTTATATGTTGTTATATGTTATATGTTGTTATATGATGTTATATGTTGTTATATGTTGTTATATGATGTTATATGTTGTTATATGTTATATATATACATGTATGTAACCAGACAGCAGCTTTCCATGTTTGGTTTGTCAGTGATCCAGGAGTAAATATAGACTCCTTCACATGTAACGTGAGTTCCAGCAGCAGCTTCTTATTTAGCCCAGAGAGGCAGGAAGTTGATCTGCTAGAAGCTGATCCTGACGTCATCAGCTGATCAGATGTCGGCTCCACATTAAGAAACAACAGCTGCTGCTGCACCAATAAAACACACGCGTGTAAAATCACCCAGACAATCAGACAAATGACGGTTGACTGATCCATTCATTGATTGATCGACTGATCGGTGCAGCTCTATTCATCACTGAAGGAAAAACATGATTCAGAGACGCTCACATGTCACATGACCACCAGCAATAGGGATATCCTGGTCATGTGACCTCATAGGTTGTATGTCCTTCAAAATAAAAGCCGTACTGTAGTACTGTAGTAAACATAGATTTCATATCACAGATTTTTATAAAAATGAAGATAAAGTAACCGTTACCATGGCAACACTATGCAATAGTGACACTATGCAATAGTGACTATGCAATATACGACTCATTTATTGATTAATGAAGATTTTAATCAATTAGTTTGGTTCATGAAATCATTTAAATGCTCCAGCTCCAGTTGCTGCTTCCTGTTGTTTTAACAGGAACAAAAACCAATAATCACCATGAATCATCAATTAATTGACGGTTACACATGTTGTAATATTTATAATGAACTCTCCAAACCAATCAATCAATATCAAATCAATATCTACACAACTAACGATAACTGATCGTCATAAAGAGACAAACTGAGCCTGGTGAATATATTAAAGTACTGCAGTAAAGGACAAGTTTGAGGTACTTGTACTCTGAGTATTTTTATTTACTGCTACTTATACTTTACTTCATGACATTGATCTGACAGCGTTCTCTCCTCATCGTCAATGAATTGATTAATCAATCAGTTTGATGGATTAATGGAATGAATTAATTCCTGAAAATGATGAATAATATAGAGTTAAAGAGATTTTCTGTTTTGTTACATGTGGAAAACTCAAATATTACAGATTTGTCTATGAAATGAACTGAAGAATAAAATAAACCTTCATATTCATCTATATTTATTAAATTAATTTTTTACATTTATACTTTGCACCAAA
>CM060473.1:405000-427500 GCA_030544235.1 Lepturacanthus savala | reverse complement strand
CATTATACACACACACCTCTGTGTTTAAACAGCAGCTTCCAGCTTCAGATCATGTGATTTAATCAGATTTAATCAGATTTAATCAGATTTAATCAGATGTGAACAGATCAGTTTTTGTTTCTGTTGCTGTTGGAACTGAAGCTTGAACTTTGACCTCCTTTCTGTTTTATTTCAGGTTGTTTCTGCTTCGTTTAGTTTCTATAAATACTCTGTGGTCCAGGTGTGTTTTACTTCCTGTTACCTGCTGTGGTCCAGGTGTGTTTTACTTCCTGTCAGCTGCTGTGGTCCAGGTGTGTTTTACTTCCTGTCAGCTGCTGTGGTCCAGGTGTGTTTTACTTCCTGTTACCTGCTGTGGTCCAGGTGTGTTTTACTTCCTGTCAGCTGCTGTGGTCCAGGTGTGTTTTACTTCCTGTCAGCTGCTGTGGTCCAGGTGTGTTTTACTTCCTGTTACCTGCTGTGGTCCAGGTGTGTTTTACTTCCTGTTACCTGCTGTGGTCCAGGTGTGTTTTACTTCCTGTCAGCTGCTGTGGTCCAGGTGTGTTTTACTTCCTGTTACCTGCTGTGGTCCAGGTGTGTTTTACTTCCTGTTACCTGCTGTGGTCCAGGTGTGTTTTACTTCCTGTTACCTGCTGTGGTCCAGGTGTGTTTTACTTCCTGTCAGCTGCTGTGGTCCAGGTGTGTTTTACTTCCTGTTACCTGCTGTGGTCCAGGTGTGTTTTACTTCCTGTCAGCTGCTGTGGTCCAGGTGTGTTTTACTTCCTGTCAGCTGTTTCTGCTGCTTCACTCTCATCATCTTCCGCTGGTTTAGAATCGTTTTCACCAGGAAACATTGGCAGGAAATGAAGCAATAGATGAAGAAACAAAGACTGAACTTCACTTGTTAATGTTACAGGAGACAACGTTGGTATAAAGATGTAAAACATATAAGACATTTAATACAAGTACAACCAGTAGAAATACAACAGATAAACCAGTAAAACACACTTTAACCAGCAGTGAACAGATGTGAAGTTTCAGGTGTTTGGTCGTTTTCGGCTCATGTTCCTTTTAGTTCCTGGAGGTTTTTTCTCTAGAGAATCACGTGTTGCAGATATTTCACTTCCGCTGTTTCACTGACAGGAAACAGATTCAGCTGCTCGTCATCTCTGCAGCAACAGATTCACTTCAACGCTCAGTTTCTACCTGGAGGTAAAACATGGAGAGAAAAGACCGAAAAAACACCAAACGCAAACTCAGTAAGTGACTTTTCACTCAGAAACTAAACTAAACTAAACTCAACTAAACTAAACTAAACTAGACTAAACTAGATTAGACTAAACTAAACTAGACTAAACTAAACTAGACTAAACTAGATTAGACTAAACTAAACTAGACTAAACTAGATTAGACTAAACTAAACTCAACTAAACTAGACTAAACTAGACTAGATTAGACTAAACTAGACTATACTAAACTAGATTAGACTAAACTAAACTAGACTAAACTAAACTAGACTAAACTAAACTAGACTAAACTAGACTATACTAGACTAGATTAGACTAAACTAAACTAGACTAAACTAAACTCAACTAAACTAGACTATACTAGACTAGATTAGACTAAACTAAACTAGACTAAACTAAACTCAACTAAACTAGACTATACTAGACTAGATTAGACTAAACTAAACTAGACTAAACTAAACTCAACTAAACTAGACTATACTAAACTAGATTAGACTAAACTAAACTAGACTAAACTAAACTAGACTAAACTAAACTAAACTCAACTAAACTAGATTAGACTCAACTACATGTTAACTACACATTAACTACATGTTAACTACACATTAACTACATGTTAACTACACATTAACTACATGTTAACTACACGTTAACTACATGTTAACTACACGTTAACTACATGTTAACTACACATTAACTACATGTTAACTACACATTAACTACACGTTAACTACATGCAAACTACATGTTAACTACATGTTAACTACACGTTAACTACACGTTAACTACATGTTAACTACACATTAACCACACGTTAACTACATGCAAACTACATGTTAACTACATGTTAACTACACGTTAACTACACGTTAACTACACATTAACTACACATTAACTACATGTTAACTACACATTAACTACACGTTAACTACATGCAAACTACATGTTAACTACAAGTTAACTACACGTTAACTACATGTTAACTACACATTAACTACACGTTAACTACATGCAAACTACATGTTAACTACATGCAAACTACATGTTAACTACACGTTAACTACACGTAAACTACATGTTAACTACACATTAACTACATGTTAACTACACGTTAACTACATGCAAACTACACATTAACTACACGTTAACTACACATTAACTACACGTTAACTACACGTTAACTACATGTTAACTACACGTTAACTACATGTTAACTACACATTAACTACATGTTAACTACACATTAACTACATGTTAACTACACGTTAACTACATGCAAACTACACATTAACTACACGTTAACTACACATTAACTACACGTTAACTACATGTTAACTACACATTAACTACACGTTAACTACATGTTATGTATATAAATATATTAACTACATATGAACACATAAACTACATGTGAACTATAATCTAGTCCATATATTAGTTATTTATTAGTTACATTAGTTGATTCTAATGTCATTTATTTAAGTCATTGAAGTCGTTCATCAGTGAATAAACAGAATCAGTTTAAATTAAATTAAACATTTAAAGTCAAATGATGAGTCAGCGTTTGTTGCTGCAACATTAAGATCTGTGTGTGAGTGTGTGTGTGTGTGTGTGTGTGTGTGTGTGTGTGTGTGTGTGTGTGTGAGTGTGTGTGTGTGTGTGTGTGTGTTCTTTGTTCACTGTAACAAACAGAGTTTTTCTTCATTGTAGCTGAAGCTCAGACGCGTCTTTGTGAGTTTGAATAAAAGCTCAATAAAAAGAGAAGAGTTTGGTACCGAGTGGAGCTAAAGCAACAGAGTGTGTGTGTGTGTGTGTGTGTGTGTTTCTGTCAAAAATGATAAATCCTGTGATCAGTTTCAGCTTCAGCAGGAAGAAAGATGCGAAATCAGATTGTGTGTAGCTTAGCTTAGTTTATCTTAGTTTAGATTATTTTATTTTATCTTAGTTTATCTTATCTTAGATTATTTTAGCTTAGCTTAGTTTGCTAAGCTGAGTCAAGTAGCTGAATCAAACAACACGTAGGAAAAACACTGAAAAACAAGTGAAAAAAAAAGTTTGTTTTTGTTCCAGATGTTGATTAAATGGTTCAGTTTATGGAAAAAAACAACACAACAATTCTTATTTTAATTGAATTATAAACTAATTAAAACTTCATAGAACCTTTCAGCCAAATCTGCTGATGTAATTAAAAGTGGTGAAAGTGAAGCTGATTATTAGACGACCAGTATAAACTGTTGATAGTTTTCTGTGTAGCATCATCGTCGTCCTGGTTCCTGCTGCTGCTTCTCCCTGTTTCTCAGTCATTTCTCTAATTTTAGCGTCAGAGTTCAGCAGGTCATCGCTCCCTGGAGCAGAAACTAAACCAAACACATTCAGAATAGAAGCCGTGTGAAACAGCAGCAACATTCCTCTGGAAACATCCATGATCTGGATGGAAGAAAACAACACTGAAACATCTGCAGCTGCTTTTACTTCAGTTCTCAGTGAAGGAACAAAAACTAAAAGAGAAGCAGGAAAAACCTGCTGCTGATGAAGGTTATTTCCTGAGATCATCATCAGAATTATCATAAGAATAAACTCTGAGCTGAACACATCAGTTTATTATCTCTTCATTATTCACATTAAAAGCTGTAAACATCCATTTATCTGAGGCAGCAGCAGTTTATCTCTACAACTACTGGAGGATCCTGGTTTAAATGAAGTTAACACCTGTCAGATAGTTGCATCAGTGACAGAATCTATTTAACATGAACATCCAGACAGAATGAAGCAAAGAAGGAAAAAAACAAACATGTAATTAGTTAAAATCAGCTGTAAATCATGTGTTAGCAGCTGAATTCATCTATAGATCAATAAATAAAGTCTGATCAGTAATTACACCAATAACAAGGTGAACCAGACCAGTTTAAACTGGTTCTAGTTCAGGTTCATTTCATTAATATTATCACAGAAATACAGAAATCTACAGACTCATAGCTGAGTTTCTTGTCGACATTTTGGTTTGTTTTATATATATATATATATATATATATATATATATATATATATATATATATATATAAATGTTCAGTAACCACAGTGGTTATCCTTCTTGTTTGTTGTTTGTAGTTTCACTGTTTGTGGATAATAATTTTCTAACCAGCTCCTCCTGTGCAGGTTTTAAGTGGTTCGGGAGTCTCACTAACCTCGCCGCCCGCCCCCCGTCAGACAAGACCAAGAACAAGTCGACCCCAGAGGGGGTCAGTGGGCGGAGCCACGACGGCGCCAAGCCGGCGGCGGCGGTCCAGTCAGTGGACGACCTGGAGTCCTGCCTCCACGGTGCCGGCTACGCCCACTCCAGCCACATGTACACGCATGTAGGAACCATACCTCGCAGCGAGAAGCAGAAGAAGAAGGAGGTGAAGAAGAAGAAGAAGAAGGAGGAGGAGGAGGTGGAGGAGGTGGGGGAGGTGGGGGAGGTGGTGAAGGAGGAGGACAGCAGGAGGTGGGCGGGGGAACGTGTCCGAGACTCGCCGCTGCTCAGCGCCCTGTCCAGCCTGACCGGCCTGGACCGCCCCCTGCCACCACAAGCCACGCCCCCAGTCACGCCCCCGGCCATAGCTCTGACCACACCCCCAGCCACGCCCCCAGCCATGCCCCTCACCACACCCCCGGCCACGCCCCCGGCCAGCCAGGCTTCACCTTTGACCTCAGCAACTGACGGTTGCTCTGAGGAGCCTTCGACGAGGAGCCAATCAGAGGAGGCTCCAGAACCCAGCGAGTCCACTGGCAGTAAAACCGCTTCCATGATGAACCTGTACGTCCCCATGGACCCCATCAATGAAGCTGCTCTGGTTCACCTGGACCAGCAGCAGGCAGGACTCACCTGTAAACAGGAAGTAGAGAAAACGGTGGGCGGCTCACAGGAAGTGGACGATGTCGACAGGTAAGAACGATGACTTTTTACTTTCAGGAGACGCAGGAACAGGTTTATGTTGTTGTTGGAGGTCGTTTGACACATTGTTCACCAGCAGCTGGAAAACCAGGGCTGAACGTGGTTAGAGACTCCTTAACCCTGACCGGTACTCCAGGAGCCCCAAAGGAGCCTGAAACACCAACAATCTCCCTGCTGGATGTTCACCAAGAGGAGGAACTCATGAATATGGTGGCATGATGGAGTGAGGAGGAGAAAACTAGACTCTAATGGTGTTGAGACCCTGATGGTCTATGCATGGGTGGAGGTCTATGTTGTTGGAGGTCTATGTTGTTGGAGGTCTATGTTGTTGGAGGTCTAGGTTGGTGGAGGTCTAGGTTGGTGGAGGTCTAGGTTGGTGGAGGTCTAGGCTGGTGGAGGTCTATGTTGTTGGAGGTCTAGGTTGGTGGAGGTCTAGGTTGGTGGAGGTCTATGTTGTTGGAGGTCTAGGTTGGTGGAGGTCTAGGTTGGTGGAGGTCTAGGCTGGTGGAGGTCTAGGTTGGTGGAGGTCTAGGTTGTGGAGGTCTAGGCTGGTGGAGGTCTAGGTTGGTGGAGGTCTAGGTTGTGGAGGTCTAGGCTGGTGGAGGTCTAGGTTGTGGAGGTCTAGGTTGGTGGAGGTAAAACCTATTTATTAGACTGCAGCAGCAGCAGCAGTAACAGCAGCAGCAGCAGTAACAGCAGCAGCAGCAGCAGCAGTAACAGCAGTAACAGCAGCAGCAGCAACAGCAGCAGCAACAGCAGCAGCAGCAGCAGCAGCAGCAGCAGTAACAGCAGCAGCAGCAGCAGCAGCAGCAGCGGACATGCGCAGTAGCTGCAGCCTGTTCAGCTGCTGTCTGTGCGGGTTGTGCGGACTTTGCGGGAGGAGATGTGTGAAGTGCGGGACGTTCAGAGTCGATGCGACGAAACAAAGACGAGAGAAAGGTTCGAAAAACTTGTTATTGTGTTTTTAACTTTTAACAAACTGTTTTTAGAAAAACTCAGACCTGCTTCAACACGGATATAAACCATGTAATTATATATAAACATGTATGTGTATATAAACATGTATGTGTATATAAACATGTATGTGTATATACACATGTATGTATAGATATTCATGTGTATTTTACAGACCATCAGTTTAACGTGTTTAAACTCTAACTAGCTCCAGTTCTGCTGCAGATGGTTTGATCCGCTGTAAAAAGTGAATCTGTGTTTAGCAGCGATTCGTTCAGTGATGATAAACTTTAACATCTGATTCATTTCATCATTTCACGTTTTTATCTTTTATTTCTACTGAATCATAACAAACTGGATATAATAATAATCTCTGATTGATCTTCATTAGATTCATTAACATCACTGAAGATGTTTTACAGCGTGTTCGTTATATAACGACTAGAAACACGGAAATATGATGAAAACTACAAGTTAACGAGTTCAGATTCACTGTTATATGTTGTATGTTATATGTTGTATGTTGTGTGTTATATGTTGTATGTTATATGTTGTATGTTGTGTGTTATATGTTGTATGTTTTATGTTGTATGTTATAAGTTGTATGTTGTATGTTATATGTTATATGTTATAAGTTGTGTTGTGTGTTGTATGTTGTGTTGTATGTTGTATGTTGTGTTGTATGTTGTATGTTGTGTTGTGTGTTGTATGTTGTGTTGTATGTTGTGTTGTGTGTTGTATGTTGTGTTGTGTGTTGTATGTTGTGTTGTATGTTGTGTTGTGTGTTGTATGTTGTGTTGTATGTTGTGTTATGTGTTGTATGTTGTGTTGTGTGTTGTATGTTGTGTTGTATGTTGTATGTTGTGTGTTGTATGTTGTATGTTGTGTTAGATGTGAGAACTAACTACATGTGTCAGATAAACAGTAAAGTTTAAATATTTCAACATGTAAATGTAATAGATTACTTTATAACTCTCTGGTGTAGTTCTTAGTTTGTTTTACTCTTTTTCTTATAGATAAAATCAGGTCAGTTTATATTTGTTATTGGAGTCTGAGATCAATAATTTAAATGATCCTTTTATTACTTACATGATAATATCACATTAAAACAATGATTCAAGTACAAAGTCAATAAATGAAGATATTAAATCATTTCCTGGTGTAAAAGATGGACGTTATCATGTAAAATATACACTATAAAATAATAAAATGGTATAAAAAAATTAAAATATACACTATAAAATAATAAACATGGTATAAAAACACAAAAATATACACTATAAAATAATAAACATGGTATAAAAACACAAAAATATACACTATAAAATAATAAAATGGTATAAAAACACTAAAATATACACTATAAAATAATAAAATGGTATAAAAACACTAAAATATACACTATAAAAAATAAACATGGTATAAAAACATTAAAATATACACTATAAAATAATAAACATGGTATAAAAACACTAAAATATACACTATAAAAAATAAACATGGTATAAAAACATTAAAATATACACTATAAAATAATAAACATGGTATAAAAACACTAAAATATACAGGTTCAAAAACACTGATGATGAAGATGATGATGATGATGATGATGATGATGATGAAGATGATGATGATGATGATGATGATGAAGATGATGATGATGATGATGATGATGAAGATGATGATGATGATGATGATGATGAGGATGATGAGGATGATGGTGATGATGATGATGGTGATGATGATGATGAGGATGAAGATGATGATGAAGATGATGATGATGAAGATGATGATGATGATGATGATGAAGATGATGATGATGATGAAGATGATGATGATGAGGATGAAGATGATGATGAAGATGATGAAGATGATGATGATGATGATGGTGATGATGATGATGATGATGATGATGAAGATGATGATGATGATGATGAAGATGATGATGATGATGATGAAGATGATGATGATGATGATGATGATGATGATGATGATGATGATGATGAAGATGATGATGATGATGATGAAGATGATGATGATGATGATGAAGATGATGATGATGATGATGAAGATGATGATGATGATGAGGATGAAGATGATGAAGATGATGATGATGATGACGATGATGATGATGAAGATGATGATGATGATGATGAAGATGATGTCACAGTATTTCCTCTGAATCCCTCATGATCAAACATTTAAATCTATTTTATTTCATCATATCGATGAATCTTGTTTTTTAATGATCTGTTTTCTTTTTCTGGTGAATTAATTGTTCATTAATCAGAATAAAACTCGTTTGAACCATGTTTCAGTCAGAGTTTAGTCAAACTCTGTTTCTGCTGATGATTCATTCTGTTCAGGGAGTTTTTCTCCTGGAACAAAAGGTCACGACGTTTCTGCTGAAAAAATGTTGAGCAACAGTAGAGTGACGAGAGAAAAAGACAGAAGTAGCAGCAGTAACAGCAGTGTTAGCAGCAGCAGTAACAGCAGTGTTAGCAGCAGCAGTAACAGTAACAGCAGTGTTAGCAGCAGCAGCAGTAACAGCAGTGTTAGCAGCAGCAGTGTTAGCAGCAGCAGTAACAGCAGTGTTAGCAGCAGCAGAGTCTCTGTAGAGGCTTAAACACCAGCTGCTGAAATAATTTACTGGAACATTCCACAAGTTTGTTGTGTTCAAAACCTGTTGCTGGGTGGAGGCTGCTAACTCCTGTTAGCTGCTAACTCCTGTTAGCTGCTAACTCCTGTTACCTGCTAACTCCTGTTAGCTGCTAACTATTGTTAGCTGCTAACTCCTGTTACCTGCTAACTCCTGTTAGCCGCTGACTCCTGTTAGCCGCTAACTCCTGTTACCTGCTAACTCCTGTTAGCTGCTAGCTCCTGTTAGCTGCTAACTATTGTTAGCCGCTAACTCTGCTGCTGCTGACAGTAACTAATTAATTTAATCCAGTTCTGTACTTTAGTTAATAAAAGAGAAATACAATGATATCAACCAGTCAGTTTCCTCGTTAGTGATCAAATACCCAATCAGATGTTGGACTCTTTAATCTATAAAATCATATAAAAGTCTATAAAGTTTAATCTATAGACACTTATGACCAGTGTTCAGCACGTTACTTTGAATAAGTAATTCGAGTAATTAGCTTTAGCTTTAGCTCTACTATGGAAGTAACTAGTTACCAGGAGGAGAAACTATAGCACCACTTTAAGTTTAAACATGTCAGAGTCACAGTTTTAATAGAATAAAGCAGCAGCAGGTTTAATACAGACAGGAAGTGTAAATCAGCTGTTAATAAATGATGAATCAGCAGCAACATCATCACTTCATTCATTCTGTCACTAGTTCCTGGAAACTTGGTTGGTTTTAAACCAGGATTTAAGTGTTTTATGTTCCATCCTCAGTTATTTCATTATAAATAATGTTAATTATCAGCATCAATATGTTCATGTAACAATAAACTCAGCTACACGTCTATATCAACCATGATTAGATTCACTAAACATCATTTATACCACAAACAATAATATGAGAATATAGAGAAAACATCAATCTGTAGATTTCTGTATTTCTGTGATAATATTAATGAAATGAACCTGAACTAGAACCAGTTTAAACTGGTCTGGTTCACCTTGTTATTGGTGTAATTACTGATCAGACTTTATTTATTGATCTATAGATGAATTCAGCTGCTAACACATGATTTACAGCTGATTTTAACTAATTACATGTTTGTTTTTTTCCTTCTTTGCTTCATTCTGTCTGGATGTTCATGTTAAATAGATTCTGTCACTGATGCAACTATCTGACAGGTGTTAACTTCATTTAAACCAGGATCCTCCTGTAGTTGTAGAGATAAACTGCATTAAGTCATTATGTAGAGGTAGATGATAAACCGACGTAGAGGGAAACAGGTTAAACTCTTTTACACCAGTTTCTAGTTTTCTTTCAGTTTTCCTTGTGTTTTCCAGGCAGCAGCAGATGACAGACAGCAGCGGTGAATACGTGAAGGTGAGCTTCTCTTCATATTCTACATCTTCCTCTCCGTCAGACAACAAAGCTGCTGTGATCCTCAGGATCTAATTCAATCAGTGACAGTAGAGACTCGGGGAATGTGGGGGAATACTTTAAAGCTGCCTCCGTTACCACGGCAACGACGGCCTCGAGAAGACGAGAGAAAGTCGTGGACACGAAAATCACACGGGTCGCCTGAATGGGACGAGCTGGCAATGAATGATAATACTAATGAAATTAAAACTATTCATTAGGGGCTTCCAGTTCACACACACACACACACACACACACACACACACACACACACACACACACACACACACACACACACACACACACACAGTTTGTTTTGAAGTGGTCTTGGCCCAGAGCCCAGACCCTGATTCTGGGTCCAGTGGAACGAACCATTCAGTCAAAAACAGGAGGGGTGTCATGAGAAAGAAAACATGTCACCTTCATTACTGTGTGTGTGTGTGTGTGTGTGCGTGTGTGTGTGTGTTTATCTATCTTGGTGGGGACATTGACTTAAAGCTATGTCTTTATCTCATTTATAAAGGGTGGTCCCCACAATGTAGGTATTTGACAGAGGACCCCACAAAGTCAGATAAACGAGTGTGTGTGTGTGTTAGTGTGTGTTTTTGTGTGTGTCTAGTCTTGATATACAGTAGCTCTGTTTTGTCACTTTGTGTGTGTGTGTGTGTGTGTGTGTGTGTGTGTGTGTGTGTGTGTGTGTGTAAAGACACGACAGACAAAGCTCCACTGAGTGATGACCCCGTCACACAATGACGTTTCCACGGCGACGAGCCCAGTACACCCCCCCCCCCCCCCCCATTAAAACACAAACATTCTCACTAAAACTCAGCAGAAGAAGCTTCTGATGCTGATCCACATCATTTCCTGCAGCTTTCTATGAGGAAAGCTACCTGTTGTTGTTTGTTGTTTGTTGTTTATTTGTTGTTTGTTGTTTGCTGACTGGGACTGTGATGCCCTTTCAGTTCTCCAAGGAGAAGTTCTGGTTGGATCCTCCATCAGATGAACTGAGGAAGCAGCTGGAGGAGGAGCTGAAGCTGAGTGGAACCAACCTGAAGAGCCATGGATGGTATCATGGACCTATACCCTGGGAGGTCTGCTACACACACACACACACACACACACACACACACACACACACACACACACACACACACACACACACACATTTGAAATGTCAAATGTTGTAAATTTAAATATTTAATCCACCTAGAATATAAAACTAGTTCATAACATGTTTTTACTTTCTTTAAAACCTTTTCAGTAGATTAAACTACCTGGCACCAGGTTTCCATGGTTATTGTCTCTGATGGTTCAACAACCTCCTCAGGTATCAGAGAGTCTGGTTCTGGCCCACGGGGACTTCCTCATCAGGGACTCACAGTCCAGCCAGGGGGACTTCGTCCTCACCAGTCGCTGGGACCAGAAGACGCTCCACTTCCTGATCCGGAAGACGGCGGTCCAATCCGGCGAGGCGTTGACCCGGGTCCGGTTCAGCCTGGAGGAGGAGGCCTTCGAGTCCCTGCCGGCCCTGGTCCACTTCTACGTGGGCGGCGGGGCGGTTCTGACCCGGTGGAGCGGGGCTCAGATCCACCGACCCGTCAACAGGACGCTGCCCCTCAGATACCTGGAGACGGCGTTCACCACCGCCATCAGCACGCCGTCCACCAGCAGGGAGGACAGGGTCTGGTCCAGGAGGTAAGACCTTCTCTAGAATACCACAAAACCAGTATGAAACACCAGGAACCAGTGGGTCTGGTCAAGGAGGTAAGACCTTCTCTAGAATAGAATGGAAATTGGACCAAAGATAGTTGGTATAACTGGTCTATAAC
This sequence comes from Lepturacanthus savala, assembly GCA_030544235.1. Classification (NCBI taxonomy): domain Eukaryota; kingdom Metazoa; phylum Chordata; class Actinopteri; order Scombriformes; family Trichiuridae; genus Lepturacanthus; species Lepturacanthus savala. Next base: position 415,515 of record CM060473.1, on the reverse strand, counting down.
TGGTGTATAACTGGTGTATAACTGGTCTATAACTGGTGTATAACTGGTGTATAACTGGTCTATAACTGGTGTATAACTGGTCTATAACTGATGTATAACTGGTGTATAACTGGTGTATAACTGGTGTATAACTGGTGTATAACTGGTCTATAACTGGTGTATAACTGGTGTATAACTGGTCTATAACTGATGTATAACTGGTGTATAACTGGTGTATAACTGGTGTATAACTGGTCTATAACTGATGTATAACTGGTGTATAACTGGTGTATAACTGGTGTATAACTGGTCTATAACTGGTCTATAACTGGTGTATAACTGGTCTATAACTGGTGTATAACTGGTATATAACTGGTCTATAACTGGTGTATAACTGGTCTATAACTGATGTATAACTGGTGTATAACTGGTGTATAACTGGTCTATAACTGGTGTATAACTGGTCTATAACTGGTGTATAACTGGTGTATAACTGGTCTATAACTGGTCTATAACTGGTATATAACTGGTGTATAACTGGTGTATAACTGGTATATAACTGGTATATAACTGGTCTATAACTGGTCTATAACTGGTGTATAACTGGTGTATAACTGGTGTATAACTGGTTTATAACTGGTCTATAACTGGTGTATAACTGGTGTATAACTGGTCTATAACTGGTGTATAACTGGTGTATAACTGGTATATAACTGGTATATAACTGGTCTATAACTGGTCTATAACTGGTGTATAACTGGTGTATAACTGGTGTATAACTGGTCTATAACTGGTGTATAACTGGTGTATAACTGGTGTATAACTGGTCTATAACTGGTGTATAACTGGTGTATAACTGGTGTATAACTGGTTTATAACTGGTCTATAACTGGTGTATAACTGGTTTATAACTGGTCTATAACTGGTGTATAACTGGTGTATAACTGGTCTATAACTGGTGTATAACTGGTGTATAACTGGTATATAACTGGTATATAACTGGTCTATAACTGGTCTATAACTGGTGTATAACTGGTGTATAACTGGTGTATAACTGGTGTATAACTGGTGTATAACTGGTGTATAACTGGTGTATAACTGGTGTATAACTGGTGTATAACTGGTTTCTCTCTCTCTCTCTCCATTCAGTCCTTCCTCTCTCCACCACAGAGACACAGCTGTGAACAGAGAACAGGACGAGTCTCTGACTGTTGGAGAATCATCTCTGTCTGTTCCACAACACAGTGAGTTACAAACTATTTTTCCTGTTTTGAGTCTCTGTTACGTCTGAGTCAATGAAAACGTTCACACTGCACATGACAAATGTTATTACATGACATTAATTCATTCATTTAAGTCAAATCAAACACTCCAGACGTTACAACAATGAATAGTGATGGAGAGCTTGTTCACTGGTCATTTATTTCATATTTTAAGTCAACAGACACGACAAAGTTTATTTTTAAATATCATTCTTGTTGCTTGTCCTGAAATTCCCTGAACAGAACCTGTGTTTCTGGCGGCATCCAGTGGTGGGGATGCAGATTACAACCATTGGAGTCAAAAAGCAAATGTCCATGTCTGGACTCATTGTTTGGTTCATTTTTACACATATTTTATTTTTTTTTGTATAGGTTTGAACAATGGTATTAACAGTAATAAAGTAGTTATAGTAATGTAATGTAGTATAGTAATATAGTAATACTGGCTTCTACATGTTAGTTTGATTGGTTTCTTCCACGTAGCTAGCTGCTAGCTGCTAGCTGACTGTCAGAATTAGCCATTAGCCACTGGCCCCGCCCACTGGAAAACAGCATCTGGACCAATAAGAAATGTATTGTTTTACATTAGCACCGTTTGTGTTGTGCATTAGTCAGTCAGTCATTTTCTATACCTGCTTATTCCTCATTAGGGTCACATGGTCTGCTGGAGCCAATCACAGCGCGTTACAGTGAGAGGCAGGATACACCCCAGATGGTCTCCACCAATCATGGAGCACACACACCATTCACTCACACACTCACACCTACGGTGATTTAGAGTCTCCAATTAACCTCAGCATGGGTTTGGACTGTGGGAGGAAGCTGGAGAACCTGGACCAGGACTAGAACCTGAACCAGGACTAGACCCTGGACCAGGACTAGAACCTGGAGAAAACCCACCAGACACAGAGAGAACATGAACCTCCACACAGAAAGGTCCAAGACCCAGGACCATGGAGGTCTAGAACCTGCCACCTACATGCTGTGAGGGAACAGCACTAACCGTGTTGTGCATTAATTGAACATTGTTTTTTTTATTACAAATGATTTATTTGTATTGACAAATATTTTTTGGGGGGGTCACGTCCCCTGTGTCCCCCCCAGGGATTTTACACCTATGCTCCAGAACAACAGTAGTTAGTCGGTATTCCGACTATTTAATCATTCCTTCTTGGCTTTTCCTTTAGAAAACAGCCTCCACCACAAAAACCTTACAGCTGCAACCATTACGGTTAAAACCAGCAGAACGACCGCCAGCAGGAACGCCGCCACGTCGATGGAGTGGTACTGGACCCGGGACATCCTGTAGGACTCTGTCCTGAGATGCGAGGCCCCTTTATGTCTCATGACGAACTCGATCCAGAATATGGCGCGATCCAACGGTTTAATGGGCTGGTCTCGCTGCAGGTCGGACAGCGCCTTCATCTTGTCCCTGTAGGACGGGTCGTGGAGAACCTCCTTCAGGGCCTGCAGGAAGTTGTGTCTGTTCAAGGTGGCTATGTCCAACACTTTGGCCACGCCTCTCACCTCCATCCTGAAGAAGTTGTCCTGCTGGTCGAATATGAGGGGCAGGCCGACCAAAGGGACACCGTGGTAGATTGCCTCCTGGATTCCGTTGGTGCCGCCGTGGGCCACGAACACCCTGGTCTTGGCGTGGCCCAGCAGGTCGTTCTGCGGCAGCCAGTCCAGCAGCAGCGTGTTGTTGCCGATGGTTGACGGCCTCTTGCCTTTGTGCCGCCAGACGACCTTCTGAGGAAGCTGGGCGAACGCGGCAGCAATTTCCTCGGCGATGACGTCAGGAAGTCCCGCCACCAGGGTCCCCAACGTCATGATGATGACGCCGTGTTCTCCGGAGCTCTGGACGAAATCCTCCAGTTCTCTAGAGAGAGGCTTGGAGGGTTTGCACTGGAATCCCGACATGTAGACCACATTGGGCATCGTAGGGCGGGGGAACTCGAAGGTGAAGTCGTTCCTCATCAGCCAGATGTCGGCCGCCTGGAACAGCTCCATGTAGTGGACGTCGGGGCCGAAGTAATGCTGGACGAAGGGTTGGTAGTTCGGGTCGGTGACGTACCAGATCTGAAGACGTGTGAATAAATAGTAGAGTATGTTCTTGACCCGCTGGGGAAAGGTCATCTTGTCGGTAAGCTCTGTCCCTGGTAACGGGACGTAGGACAACGGGGAAGGAGCGATTGAGAGATGCCCCTCGCCCTGAACAGTCCACCTCACGTTAAAGACGAGTGGAAGACCCAACCGGTGAGCCAGCAGCACCCCGCCGCCTAACGAAGGGTCCGTCAGTAACAAATCAAACTTGGTGTCGCGCAAGTTCTGCATCAGGTCCTTGTTCTCAAAGACATCGACCATCATCTTCACCACGTTCTTATTTATCTGACGGAACTCTTTCACCACTTCGTACTCCAGACCTAGACGGGTCCAAATCCAGGCGCCTTTCCAGCGTAGGTATAGCATTTTGGTGATGAACGACCCAAATGATTCCTCATCAAAACCGTTGGTGGCGTCTAAAGTGATGCTCTTGTAGTGCTGGGATTCAGCCTTGATGTACCAGCTGTCAGATGGTCGCAGCACGGTGATTTCATGGCCTCTGGAGTGAAGCTCTTCAATGATGATTTTCATGTTGACCCAGTGGCTTCCATCCACCGGGAACACCAGGATTTTACCCCCGTTCACCGAGAGGAAAGATCCGAGCAGCAGAGAAACCAGCAGCAGGGTCGGCTGGTTCATTTCTGAAAGAGATTCTGAGAAGAGACGTTAGGACGTTAGATCTTAACCAGTTCAAGAGTTCAGTTTCATTTTCTAACATTAAAGAAATAGAGAATTATTGAAGAGCATGTGCAGACTGTGTAGAGCTACCTGAGATCTGACTTATTTGATTAATTTGAGAATATTTGGACTATTCATTCTGCTCATTACTTAGAGTTTATATTCCATGTTACTGACAGTGTTATGTCTATTGACAGATTGTTCAGTCATTCAGTTTCTGTCTGAAAGCTGCGGTTTCTCCTGTTTTTTGCATCAGTAACAAATGGTTCTCATCTGTTTAGATCTCTGAGGTCAAATGTGCTTTTTATTTTAAAGTCTGTTTTATTTTTGAAGTCAAACGGCTGCTCTCACTTCCTGTCTGGTTTCTGGATGAATCTTTATCCTAAAATAATAATTAATTCATAAACTCATAAAGATGTTTCTGGCTATAAACTAAGAACTGATCATTTATCTAAAGTGATGATTAATGATCTGCTGCTAACGAACAAACAGAAATAGCTCGTTAATGGAGGTCGTCAGATTCCAGGTTTAATCCTGTTCAAGACTCTAAATTTCTCTATTTGGAGGGAAACTACTCTTTTATCTTCATGGTTTAAGTCCATAGAACATTTCAATGAGTTGGTTTGAGTGGTGTAATGTTCCAGATGAGCATCTTTTACTGGTTGAATGACTGGATTGACTCTGGTTAGAGGTAGAACAGCAGCAGGTTGAGATGTTTGAGCAGCAAATCTATCAGATATTTAGGATTTCAGCTCCTGTGTCAATCTTCATTTTCTTTATTTGAAATCAGTGTGAAAAGGTTTGATCCATTTTCTAACATAGAATATGAGACGTTTCCTTTAAATAAAACGTTAAAACAAAAAGAAAAAACATGTTAAACATAATCATCAACAAACGGCAACAAATCAGATTAAAGTGAAGATTTAGTCACATTTTTAGTTTTATTGACTAAATGATTAAAATCTAGAACAGTAAAATAATACAGATATTTATCAACTATATCTATTAATATAGATATTTCAGCACAGATCACATCATTACTGTTCACTTTCTTTCTGGTTCGTGTGTTTTTGCAGCTGTGATAGTTCAGTTATTTCAGTCTAAGGTTTATCAGCTGGAATCGTTGCACCATGCAACTAACGCAGCAACAAAACAGCAGAAAGAATCTTCTATCACCACATCCAGAGTCACAGATCACATCCAGCTTGATGTTAAAAAACATACTCACAGTTTAACGTGATGTTTCAGGGGAAGAATGTTGGTGAAAAGCAGCAAACGCCACAATGCAGCAAAAAGGAATTTGTACTTTTCCCTGCAGGTTTCTGCTGTGATTACATAACCTGTAATACTCCACGTCCTCATTTCAACACTTTACTCATTAACAGTGGGTGGGAAACGTTTCCTGCAGCTGAATCAGTTTCATCACATGTTATGAGAAGAAAGGTCACGACTAGGGTTGAAAAGGGAGAAACATTTCTGACAAATTTACAGAAACTTGCAACCTGCTGCTGTATTTTATGTTTTTCCATAATATTCACACATATATAAAGATGTTTCCTTCAACATTATCTGTGAGAAATACGTCCACACATTAGATAATGACTGGGGTATTTTTCTGTAGAATAGCAGCCTTCAAAATACTCAACAACTGATATAATATAAATTCTTGTCTGGCTGCAGAACAAAAAGGTGAATGAAATAAAAAACATCTTAAATTTAGCAGCTAACGTCCTGCTGTTTATTTATTATTTACAAGTTAAACATTAATACCATTATAGATCAAATACAATTACACCATAATATTATCCACTATACTCAATTTAAAGTTTGGATTTATTCCATTAATTCATATATTCCCATTAATTACCATTAATTCCCCTTAATTCCCATATATTCCTGTTAATTACCTTTTATTGCCATTAATTCCCATATATTCCCATATATTTTCAATAATTCCCATTTATTCCTGTTAATTCCCCCCAGGGATTTTACACCTATGCTCCAGAACAACAGTAGTTAGTCGGTATTCCGACTATTTAATCATTCCTTCTTGGCTTTTCCTTTACAAAACAGCCTCCACCACAAAAACCTTACAGCTGCAACGATAATGATTAAAACCAGCAGAACGACCGCCAGCAGGAACGCCGCCACGTCGATGGAGTGGTACTGGACCCGGGACATCCTGTAGGACTCTGTCCTGAGATGCGAGGCCCCTTTATGTCTCATGACGAACTCGATCCAGAATATGGCGCGATCCATCGGTTTAATGGGCTGGTCTCGCTGCAGGTCGGACAGCGCCTTCATCTTGTCCCTGTAGGACGGGTCGTGGAGAACCTCCTTCAGGGCCTGCAGGAAGTTGTGTCTGTTCAAGGTGGCTATGTCCAACACTTTGGCCACGCCCTTAACCTCCATCCTGAAGAAGTTGTCCTGCTGGTCGAATATGAGGGGCAGGCCGACCAAAGGGACACCGTGGTAGATTGCCTCCTGGATTCCGTTGGTGCCGCCGTGGGCCACGAACACCCTGGTCTTGGCGTGGCCCAGCAGGTCGTTCTGCGGCAGCCAGTCCAGCAGCAGCGTGTTGTTGCCAATGGTTGACGGCCTCTTGCCTTTGTGCCGCCAGACGACCTTCTGAGGAAGCTGGGCGAACGCGGCAGCAATTTCCTCGGCGATGACGTCAGGAAGTCCCGCCACCAGGGTCCCCAACGTCATGATGATGACGCCGTGTTCTCCGGAGCTCTGGACGAAATCCTCCAGTTCTCTAGAGAGAGGCTTGGAGGGTTTGCACTGGAATCCCGACATGTAGACCACATTGGGCATCGTAGGGCGGGGGAACTCGAAGGTGAAGTCGTTCCTCATCAGCCAGATGTCGGCTGCCTGGAACAGCTCCATGTAGTGGACGTTGGGGCCGAAGTAATGCTGGACGAAGGGTTGGTAGTTCGGGTCGGTGACGTACCAGATCTGAAGACGTGTGAATAAATAGTAGAGTACGTTCTTGACCCGCTGGGGAAAGGTCATCTTGTCGGTAAGCTCTGTCCCTGGTAACGGGACGTAGGACAACGGGGAAGGAGCGATTGAGAGATGCCCCTCGCCCTGAACAGTCCACCTCACGTTAAAGACGAGTGGAAGACCCAACCGGTGAGCCAGCAGCACCCCGCCGCCTAACGAAGGGTCCGTCAGTAATAAATCAAACTTGGTGTCGCGCAAGTTCTGCATCAGGTCCTTGTTCTCAAAGACATCGACCATCATCTTCACCACATTCTTATGCATCTGACGGAACTCTTTCACCACTTCGTACTCCAGACCTAGACGGGTCCAAATCCAGGCGCCTTTCCAGCGTAGGTATAGCATTTTGGTGATGAACGACCCAAATGATTCCTCATCAAAACCGTTGGTGGCGTCTAAAGTGATGCTCTTGTAGTGCTGGGATTCAGCCTTGATGTACCAGCTGTCAGATGGTCGCAGCACGGTGATTTCATGGCCTCTGGAGTGAAGCTCTTCAATGATGATTTTCATGTTGACCCAGTGGCTTCCATCCACCGGGAACACCAGGATTTTACCCCCGTTCACCGAGAGGAAAGATCCGAGCAGCAGAGAAACCAGCAGCAGGGTCGGCTGGTTCATTTCTGAAAGAGATTCTGAGAAGAGACGTTAGGACGTTAGATCTTAACCAGTTCAAGAGTTCAGTTTCATTTTCTAACATTAAAGAAATAGAGAATTATTGAAGAGCATGTGCAGACTGTGTAGAGCTACCTGAGATCTGACTTATTTGATTAATTTGAGAATATTTGGACTATTCATTCTGCTCATTACTTAGAGTTTATATTCCATGTTACTGACAGTGTTATGTCTATTGACAGATTGTTGTTGTTTTTCATCAGTAACAAATGGTTCTCATCTGTTTAGATCTCTGAGGTCAAATGTGCTTTTTATTTTAAAGTCTTTTATTTTTGAAGTAGTGTCTCCCTGACACACGCTACGGTCCCCACCTGCTTGAAGGCCTCCACCATCGTCCCTGTCCCCAAAAAATCTTCCATAACCAGCCTGAATGATTAAAGACCCATCGCCCTTACGTCTGTAATCATGAAGTGCCTGGAACGATCAGTCTCCAGCACCTCAGAGACCTCCTCCCTCCCTCCTTTGACCCCAACCAGGGCAAACAGGTCCACGGAGGACGCCATCGCCCTCACACTCCACACAGCACTGCGCCACCTGGAGAACAAGAAGAGCTACGTGAGGATGCTCTTCATGGACTGCAGCTCAGCCTTCAATACGATAATCCCGGACATTCTCTACAACAAACTGCTCCAGATTCCCCCCCCCCACCTGCACCTGGATCAAAAACTTCCTGTCACACGGCCCCCACCACTCCTATCACCCTCAGCACTGGTCCCCCAGGGTTGTGTCCTGAGCCCTCTACTGTACGTCCTGTACACCTACGACTGCTGCCCGTCCCACCCAACCACCCGTATCATTGGGCTGATCACTGCCGGAGACGAATCAGTGTACAGGGAGGAGGTGGAGAAACTGACAATCTGGTGCTTGGACAACAACCTATCCCTGAACGTCCAAAAACCAGGGAACTGATGATGGACTTCAGGAAACACAGACCAGACCACATCCTCCTTATAATAAACAGTTCAACAACAAGCAAGTTCCTGGGCACTCACACCTCCTCCGACAACTCCTGGACTGGCAACATCAGGAGCCTGGTGAAGAAGGCCCAGCAGCGACTCTACTTCCTGTGGATCCTCAGGAAGGACAACCTGAACCAGAAGCTGCTGCTGGCCTTCTACCAGTCTGCTGTGGAGAGCGGACTGACCTACTGCCTGAGTGTGTGGTACGCAGGCTCCACAGCGGAGGACAGGAAGGTGGTGCAGAGGGTCATCAACACACCCAGAAGGTCATCAGCTGGACCAGGACCAGGACCATCACACCCCGCCCCCCCTGTTTGACCTGCTGCTGTCTGGAAGATGGTACAGGTACAGGTCCATCAGATCCCAGACCAGCAGACTGTCTAACAGCTCCTGGGCCATAAGGACTGAAAATACCCACAGACACATGAACACACACCTGAACTGCCTCAACCCATCGACCTCCTCTTACCTCACTGCACCTTATCTCGCTCACTTTTACCCTCATATTTCATATTTTATATTTATTTTGTTATTCACTTGTATATTTTTGTATTGTAAATATTGTTGTTGTTAATATTTTGTACTGTATTTAAAGTACCAATAATTTATACTGACTTCCTGTCTGGTCTCTTGATGAATTCTCTCTAAACTAACGTGTGTATTAGTACATTCACTCTGTGATTATAGGTTTTAATCTGTGTTTATCTGTCAATTCACCATCAGACACTTCAACCAACGGATTCATTGATCATTGATCATTGATCATGTTATTCATTGATCTCCAGCAGATATTCAACAGTCAACGACTCTAAATTTATAGGACCACCACGGACTGTGAATGTTGTTGTATATTTTCATAAACTTTAGTTTTTATATTATAGAAGTGAAATAATGTAAAACAGGTGTGTTATAATTGACTTTGTGTTGATCTCTGGGTTTAGTTCTCATTTACTTTCATGTAGTTTAGTTGAGTGTTTTACTGTTTATGTTAATATTTTAACCGTAGTCACGACATTAGAGCCTGTTAACATCAGTTAACCTGAGCTTAACATTATTAAAAATATAGAATTTGACCCTGAATGAGTCCCTGAAGTTGGAGGTTTCATCCGATCTCTGTTCATTCACTAAAACAGGAAATAAACAGCAGGTTTATTGGTTTATTGTTATTAAAGACTCACCAGGAGACTGAGCTGCAGGTTGATCTGTGGACGGAGTCAAGTTCAACCATTAACTCGACATGAAGCTGAAGCTGCAGATCAATACATGTCAAAGGTTCATCAACTCACACTTTGCTGCCACACAGAACAGGTCAGCACCAACATCTGGGTCAAAGGTCAAAGGGCTTCACGTGGGACTTGATTAAAAAATGAATGACAGGTTTTGTGATTAATAATTGAAAGTAAAACGTTTCTGAATTTTAAACCTGATGTTCAACCACTGACACGTCTAAATATAAATAATATGGAGCTCTATTATAATATAATATAATAATAATATAATATATGAATAATAAATTAATACTCCTGTAACATTAAAACCTGAGGACTCTGGTTATGAAGCAGTTAGAAGATGAAACCACATCATTCTGTGTTTTTACCTCTTTAATAAAAGTTCATTATTTTTCTTCTTTGCTCCATCAGCTCCTCAGACCAGAACCAGCAGAGTCCGGACTCCGTCCCCGTCTGTCTCCAGGGACCCTCAGACCCAGGACCCTCCAGACCAGGACTCCCTGGTCCAGGACCCTGTGGTCCAAGACCCCCTAGTCCAGGTACAGGACCCCCTGGTCCAGGTCCAGGACCCCCCGTCCTGCGACCCAGACAGCAGCTACACGGAGCTGTACCCGGGTCCTCAGGGCTACG
>CM060473.1:317500-400000 GCA_030544235.1 Lepturacanthus savala | reverse complement strand
CGTGGAGCCGGCCGAGGTCTCGGAGCTGTTCCAGACTGATTTCCAGATGCGGCTCCTGTGGGGCAGCAGGGGAGCTGAGGAGGTTCAGGCGCTGAGATACGCCAAGTTTGACCAGGTCCTCACGGCCCTGTCCAACAAGCTGGAGCCGCCAGGACGACCCCGATAAGACCGGACCCGGGTCCGGGTCTATTCTGGGTCCGGGTTTATTCTGGTCGAGGTGTATTCTGATCCAGATTTATTTTGATCCAGGTGTATTCTGGGTCCGGGTGTATTCTGGTCCAGGTTTATTCTGGTCCAGGTTTATTCTGGGTCCAGATTTATTCTGGTCCAGGTCTATTCTGGGTCCGGGTTTATTCTGGTCGAGGTGTATTCTGATCCAGATTTATTTTGATCCAGGTGTATTCTGGGTCTGGGTCTATTCTGGTCCAGGTTTATTCTAGGTCAAGATGTATCCTGGTCCAGGTCTATTCTGGTCCAGGTGTATTTTAGGTCCAGGTGTATTCTGGTCCAGGTCTAGTCTGGTCCAGGTGTAGTCTGGGTCCAGGCGTATTCTGGTCCAGGTTTATTCTGGTCCAGGTCTAGTCTAGTCCAGGTGTATTCTGGTCCAGGTGTAGTCTGGGTCCAGGTTTATTCTGGTCCAGGTCCCTCCCACATACAGCAGTAGCTGAGGTGGACTCAGTCTGCAGGTCCAGACGAGTCTTCACTCCAGCATCAGATGTGTTATTACTGCGTTATTACTGTGTTATTACTGTGTTATTACTGCGTTATTACTGTGTTATTACTCTGTTATTACTCTGTTATTACTGTGTTATTACCGCGTTATTACTGTGTTATTACTGCGTTATTACTGCGTTATTACCGCGTTATTACCGCGTTATTACTGCGTTATTACTGGATTATTCAGGATTATTATTCAGTCGTGGTTTTCAGGCTGGACCTTCTTTAATCCTGTGAATAGTTTCATCATGTTGTTTAACTCAGTAACAGCTGAACATCTGTTTCATATGTTTATTGTTGTAAATATGTTTAATCAGAAGGATTTTCTTTTAATTTGAAGTAAATATTTCCTGAGCTGAGATCAGTTTACCTTTAACTTCCATCACAGGGAGGTCACGGTGTCTTTATTTATCTCACTGTCTCCTTCAAAATAAAAGCCGTAGTTTTAGTCATTATCACACATCACTGTAATAAACACATTAACATCATATAATATTTATATGAACTGTAAATAAAACATGTTTACCTCGCTGCTTTTATTCCAGCTTCTTTTAAAGTTGATGAAGTGTGACATCACAAAGTGACGATTGATTATTATTATTATTATTATTGATTACTGAAAAAATAACTATTCAAACGATTCATAAACTTTATTTGTTGTTGTGTTTATATCCAGCTTCACAGTAACAGCGCCCTCTACTGACAGGTTTATAGTATAATATATAATAATACTATTCTTATTATATTATATATTATTATTGTGATGATTTAGACGTTTTAGCAGCAGAAATTATTAATCCCAGTAAATATTAAAGTGTCATATTTTTAAAATGGAACCAAACTGAAATGAAATAAACTAATATTTTAACCCATTGAAGCGTATGAGCCTTTAAGTCTATGACTGTCATTTTATATTTAAAATAAAATATATATTACATACAGATTTATGCAACTATAACAGACATTAAATGATATTTACTGCAAAGAAAATGGAATAAAATAGATATATAAGCTGATTATTAATGACTCAACTGATATAATTATATGGATCATTGAAATAAATCTGGTCTTAAATGTGTTAAATATCACATGTTATTTATCAGCTTTTAGGATTAAATGGGTTCAAACTAATAAACATGCAGAGATATTTCTGTTATTAGACGACAAACATGAGTTTTTACTGCAGAATTTATTGACTCAAAACAGATTAAAGTGGAAATCAGTTTATGTTCCAGCTGTGAAGCATCAAGGTTTCAAGTCCTGGATCAGGTCCTGGATCAAGGCCTGGATCAGGGTCTGGATCAGGGTCTGGATCAGGTCCTGGATCAGGGTCTGGACCAGGTCCTGGACCTTCACAGTGGTTTAAAACAGACGAACGGATTCTTCTTGTCACATCTGGCATCGTTGACATAATCGTGTCCTGTAACAGATAAATTGATAGATGTATGTTGAGTATTGATTGGTCATTGATCGTTCATTGATTGGTCATTGATTGGTCATTGATCGGTCATTGATTGGTCATTGATCAGTCATTGCTTATCAATACTAATCCCAACAGGAAGTAGTTTCTACCCAGGAAGTTGATCTCCATACAGTCCTCTGCTCCTCCAAAGTTGTTGGGTTCTCCTCTCCCCCAGCGGCTGAAGTCAAACCTGCTGCCGTCGGACCAGAACCAGGATCCGTTCTGCAGGAAAAACGTTCCACAAACACAAAAAAACTGGATTTTAGACTCAGACGATCCTCAAAACGTTGCTGAGTGTTGGATTCACATGATGCACGGAATAAAATATATGATCAGTGTTAACCAGGAAACATTACATGGAAAAACAGGTTTGGGATGATTTTATTATTTAAAATGGTCTAAATGATAAATATTCTAGGAAATATAAGAAATGCTATGTACGTCAGGTTGTTACTAGGAATTTATCATATTTACATAGTGTTGAAACAAATCTGTTTTAGAATATCTTAAAAAAAAATCCTAAATTCATAATAAAAGTCAACCTTCAGTGATGATTCAGTGATGGTCACATGTTAAATGTCCATCAGCAATAGGGATATCCTGGTCATGTGACCTCATACATTGTCCTTCAAATTAAAAGCCTCCTTTTCACACCTAACTGTAGAAACAGTTTTTATATCACAGATATTATATATATATATATATATATATATATATATAGTAGTATTAGTAGTATTAGTAGTATTAGTAGTAGTATTAGTAGTAGTAGTAGTAGTAGTGTTATGTAGTAGTAGTAGTAGTAGTAGTATTAGTATTAGTAGTATTAGTAGTAGTAGTAGTAGTAGTAGTATTAGTAGTAGTATTACTCCTGACTGTACTGACCTCCTCCCCATCGTGACCTCCTATCCAGCTCGTGGTGTGTTTTCCAGTCTCTGTGTGAATCAGTGATCTGAGGAAGTCGTAGCCTCCATCAGGTTGAATAGAAGCTAAATTCCCACCGAGGAAGTTACAGCGACGCTGGAGGAGGAGGAAGAAGAGAAGATGTTTGATAAACACGTGATGAACAGCTGGAGACGTTGGAGTGTAACGATCAGCTGATACAGCAGCAACGTGTGAACAGAACCTCAGCAGCAGCCCAGTCCTCAGCTTCTCTCTGGAAGATGAAGCATCCGTCACCAGACTGAGTCCAACCAGACGGACACACAGAGCCACAGCCTGCTGCATGGAGATGGACATGAGGAGGAACCACTGACTATAGATGGACATGAGGAGGAACCACTGACTATAGATGGACATGAGGAGGAACCACTGACACAGATGGACATGAGGAGGAACCACTGACACAGATGGACATGAGGAGGAACCACTGACACAGATGGACATGAGGAGGAACCACTGACTATAGATGGACATGAGGAGGAACCACTGACTATAGATGGACATGAGGAGGAACCACTGACTATAGATGGACATGAGGAGGAACCACTGACACAGATGGACATGAGGAGGAACCACTGACTATAGATGGACATGAGGAGGAACCACTGACAACAGATGGACATGAGGAGGAACCACTGACTATAGATGGACATGAGGAGGAACCACTGACTATAGATGGACATGAGGAGGAACCACTGACACAGATGGACATGAGGAGGAACCACTGACTATAGATGGACATGAGGAGGAACCACTGACAACAGATGGACATGAGGAGGAACCACTGACAACAGATGGACATGAGGAGGAACCACTGACACAGATGGACATGAGGAGGAACCACTGACAACAGATGGACATGAGGAGGAACCACTGACACAGATGGACATGAGGAGGAACCACTGACTATAGATGGACATGAGGAGGAACCACTGACTATAACTAATAATAGATGAACATGATGAAGCACCAACCTTCATTCTGTGCTGCCTGAGAACATGAAGAGAACAGCATTAGTGTTGAATGATGAATATATATATATATATATATATATATATATATATATATATATATATATATATATATATATATATATATATATATATATATACTGACTGACACAGCATCAAACTATGTTCACAGCTGTTTCTTATATTTATAAATAAATACATTATTTAGTTCAGTTTAACTCAAAAACATTGAAAACAATTTTTATACTATGTCTAATGAATATTTCATAATAAAGGCTTAATGTGGCAAAATGTTAATATTCTTGTTAATATTCATTATTATTATTTGTTAATATTCATTATTATTATTTGTTAATATTCATTATTATTATTTGTTCTAAAGTAAAAGTGAAAACATCCAGATTCACTTGTTGAGTAACGTGTTGAAAACTTTAAATATTTGACTTTTAGTTGACCTTTGACCCTGGACAGTAAAGTTAGTTTTTATTTTATTCTACAACCAGTTCATTAGAGTTCAGGTTATTTTCTGCTGCTTTTTCATTTCTTTATAGAATTTATGTTTCTGAGTGAAAACTACTCACACACACTGAAACACCGAGGAAGAGGAGGAGGAGGAGGAGGAGGAGGAGGAGGAGGAGGAGGTGAGACGCCATCTGGAAACATGCACTTTACATTATTATTATTATTATTAATATGTTAAACCAATGAATTATACAGAAGGATTTAAATGCCAGGTGTATAAATTAAAGCTGCTTGATATAAATATGACTATAAAACAGTAGAGTGTAAATAAAACTGAAAAAGAGGATTTTATTTTGAATCTGACAGTTTTTCAACAGTTGATGAATTTCTACAAAACAATTAGAATAAAACTGATCCTGAAGCTTTGAAGGAGAAACTGCTGCTAAATGATGTAGAGGTTAAACTCACTGGGATTAGTGATGTCACAAAGGTGTCTATGAGTAAAAAAGGAGTGTAAATACCTGTAAATGATGTCAGAATCAGATCAGTTTACAGGAGCTGGAACAGAAAAACATGCAACTAAATCACTGATGAATGAATTTAGAGGTAAATAAAAGGAGTAGAGACGTTACCTGGCCGAGGTCAACAGGTGAGTTTAGTCTCAGGTGAAGAGGAATCGCAGCTTTTATATCTTTACTCTGGTTCTATGATGTGGATTTAAATCTCCACAACCTTCAGTCAATAATCAGCTGCTGCTCAAACAACGTTAGACATGAATTATTCATCAGCCGTGGAGCTGAAACAGCAAGAAACAACAACATTCATCACTGATCCAGACTCAGCCCAGTCTGTAAATAACGAACTGATCCTTTAACGAGCTTTAAATACACCTGTTGTTATATCAACATATGATGATGGATGGTTGATTTTAAAACATCGTCTGGAAAAGGAGTCGGAACAGGATTCAAGGATTTAAGGATTTAAGGATTCAAGGATTCAAGGATTTAAGGATTTAAGGATTCATGGATTTAAGGATTTAAGGATTTAAGGATCCAGGTGATTCTGGTTTTAATAAACTCATCATGTTAATTTAATCTTTATTTAATCTGTTAATAACCATCAGCTTCATGTTCTCAGGAGGAGCTGATGAACCTCTAGTGATGTTTTAAACAGAAACTATTAGTAGTTATGACATCACAAAGTGGTCCGGACTATCAACTATGATCAATAAATATAATATAATATAATATAAAATAATATAATATAATATAATATAATATAAAATAATATAATATAATATAATATAATATAATATAAAATAATATAAAATAATATAAAATAATATAAAATAATATAATATAATATAAAATAAAATAATATAATAGTAAGATAATCATCTTATTATCAGAGACGATGACAAACAGATGAGATCATTTCAGTATTTATTGACTCACTGAAACCAGATTAGGTTTCAGGTCCTGGATCAAGGTCTAGATAGGGGTCTGGATCAGGGTCTGGATTCTGGTCTGGATCAGGGTCTGGATTCTGGTCTGGATCAGGGTCTGGATCAGGGTTGAGTTTAGAGAAATAAACTCACTCATCACTTTAAAGATACTTTCTTGTGTCTTGAATATTGAGAATTTCTGTCATAAATTATAAATATAAACACATTTATTTTAAAATGTGTTTCATGTGTTTTTATTTATGAATTAATTGATATGATTTAATTTAAATGTATTAATTAATAATCTATCGCTGTATTTTCTGGACTGTGATCCTCCAACGTGTCCTACGCACTACGCAGCACCGACCACGCCTCGTGCCAGATGCCTGCTGGGACATGTAGTCCTCTACGTCACTCCGCTGCGTGTAGCGCGGCGACGTCACGGCAGCAGAAAAACTACAAACGCAGCCGCCGCCGCTGCGGTTCGGTTCGGTTCTGTCCGGCAGCAGAATGCGGTCCATCCTGATTCTTCTGCTCCTGAACCCGGTTTGCGGAGTTTTTCAGAAACTTTACTGCAGCATCGCTGAAAACTGCGACTGCGACTTTAAGCAGAACGTCAGAGGTAAGAAAACTAGCTAACGGCTAACTAGCACAGCGCGTCTAAATAAAGAGATAAAACAACAAAATGTGTGGTTTTATCATTAGTTTAAACTCCAGTTCTTGTCCTGTTCATGTGTAGAAAGTGTTAGTTATTACTTTCTCATTTTAGTTTATTCTGTGCTCTGATAGTTTAGGTACTGTTAAGCTAGCTGGTGTTACGGTGTAAACAGTGACCGTGTTATCTGGTGACCCGGAAGTGTTCTTGTAAAAAAAAAAAAGTAAATTCGCTTAAATTGACTATTCCAACAAATAAATGTTGTTCTACTTCTTGATAATTCTCAGAGTTAATAATATTTCTTATGAGTAACTTATGATTTATTATTTCTTTATTTTTCTGAGATGCATAGTTTTATTAGTAATGACGTCACCAGATAACAACCCAAACAGCAGAGAAACAGCTGATCCTCTTCTTCCCTCAACATTTTGTAAAACGAAGACTTTTACTTCAATAATTTTCATTTTAACGTGTATTGAGTAGGATAAAGGCCTCGAGAGAACTAAATAAAACACAATCAATAATCTGCAGACAGAACAAAAACAAAGAATAAAGTCTGTCTGTCTGTCTGTCTGTCTGTCTTTCTGTCTTTCTTTCTTTCTTTCTTTCTTTCTTTCTTTCTTTACATGACTACAGAGGTTTTCATTTCCAAACATCCCATGTTAAGACCTGATAATATTGATAGATTGGTGACATACGTAACTGAAAGCTGTGGAGTGGTTTGACATAAAATAATAATAATAAATAATAATAATAAATAATAATAATAAATAATAAATCCACTAACAACAGCAGTTTTGTCCCTGATTTTCAGACCTGGAGTGGGACCTCTATAAGAACGTCTACGGTCAACATCTGGCTCAGGACATTGTGTCGGAGGAAGTGGCGCGGTTCCTTCAGAATAAAAGCCCAGACCGGCCCCTGGTGCTGTCCTTCCACGGCTCCTCCGGGACGGGGAAGACGCTGGTCAGCTCCATGTTGGGAAACCACCTGTACGGATCAGCCATGAGCAGCCCGTACGTCCACCAGATCATCCCCACGCTGCACTTCCCTCTGATGGAACATCTGGATCCCTACAGGGTGAGACTGTTAATATCTACCTAAACATCTGGATACAGGGTGAGACTGTTAATATCTACCTAAACATCTGGATCCCTACAGGGTGAGACTGTTAATATCTACCTAAACATCTGGATACAGGGTGAGACTGTTAATATCTACCTAAACATCTGGATACAGGGTGAGACAGTCTGTTAACAGGGTTTTGCTGTTCCAGGACCAGCTGTTAACAGGGTTTTGCTGTTCCAGGACCAGCTGTTAACAGGGTTTTGCTGTTCCAGGACCAGCTGTTAACAGGGTCTTGCTGTTCCAGGACCAGCTGTTAACAGGGTTTTGCTGTTCCAGGACCAGCTGTTAACAGGGTTTTGCTGTTCCAGGACCAGCTGAGGACCTGGGTCCAGGGGAACCTGACAGAATGCGCCCGCTCCATCTTCATCTTTGATGAGATGGAGAAGATGCCTCCAGGCCTCATCGATGTCCTGGAGCCGTTCCTGGGTCCGTCCCACGTGGTGTTCCGCACCAACTACCGCAAAGCTATCTATGTCTTTATCAGGTATAAATACTCTGTGTCTTTATCAGGTATAAATACTCTGTGTCTTTATCAGGTATAAATACTCTATGTCTTTATCAGGTATAAATACTCTATGTCTTTATCAGGTATAAATACTCTATGTCTTTATCAGGTATAAATACTCTGTGTCTTTATCAGGTATAAATACTCTGTGTCTTTATCAGGTATAAATACTCTGTGTCTTTATCAGGTATAAATACTCTGTCTTTATCAGGTATAAATACTCTGTGTCTTTATCAGGTATAAATACTCTGTGTCTTTATCAGGTATAAATACTCTATGTCTTTATCAGGTATAAATACTCTGTCTTTATCAGGTATAAATACTCTGTGTCTTTATCAGGTATAAATACTCTGTGTCTTTATCAGGTATAAATACTCTGTGTCTTTATCAGGTATAAATACTCTGTGTCTTTATCAGGTATAAATACTCTATGTCTTTATCAGGACTTTATGAGTGTGTTTGTGTGTGTGTACGTGTGTGTGTGTTTCCTGCAGCACCACAGGGTCAGAGGTCATCAATCAGCTGGTTCTGGATCATCGTCGGGCTGGTCGGGACCGGGAGGAGATCAGGTCGATGGATCTACAGGACGCCATCGCTCAGACGGTTTATAACAGCAGCAGCAGTAAGGATTCATATATATATATATATATATATATATATATATATATATATATATATATATATATATATATATATATAAAACCACTTTAAATATAATCAGTAAATCACTTTAAATATCAAATAATAAACTTTGATTCATGGTCCAACTCTTTATCTGAATCATTATTATTCTACTTTTATTACTTATTCATAGTCCATATATAGAAAATTAGATAAAGAATGAAAAATAAGAGATATAAAAATAAATAACAAATACAAAAATATTAGATAAAATTTAAAAACGTTAATTAGATAAAAAGTGAAAAATAAAAGTAAAAAAATTAGATAAATAGTTAAAAATAAGTTTTTAAAACTTAGAAAAGGGAAAAAGATCATTCAACGAATATACGATAAAAAAATAAATTAAAAATAAGAAAATAATATAAATTATAATTAAAAATACAAAAAAACTGTGATCCAATTAAAACGGAATGATAACGACATATTTTCTGTCTCCAGGCGGATTCTTCCGCTCCAGCATCATCCATCAGAACCTGATGACCCGCTTCGTTCCGTTCCTGCCGCTGACCCGGACCCACGTGGAGCGCTGCGCCCGCTCGCTGCTCTGCCAGCGCGGCGCCTGCAGCCGCCACGACGTGGTGGAGGCGGTGGGCGGAGCCATGACCTACGACCCCGCCCACGGAGAATACTTCTCCACCACGGGCTGCAAGAACGTCCCCGCCAAGGTCGACTTCTTCCTGTGAGGAGGAGGAGTCAGAGCTGAGGGGGAGGAGTCACAGTGCTGAGGAGGAGGAGTCAGAGCTGAGGGGGAGGAGTCACAGCGCTGAGGGGGAGGAGTCACAGCGACCAGGAGGAGAAGTCAGAGAGCTGAGGAGGAGTCACAGCAATGAGGGGGAGGAGTCAGAGCAGCCAGGGGGAGGAGTCAAAGCGCTGAGAAGGAGGAGTCACAGCGGCGAGGGGGAGGAGTCAGAGCCTGAACTCTGCATCCAACTGTTAAAACTCCAGATGTCTGTTTACATCCAAGCTGTTTGCACAGGAGAGTTGATCCTCCAGGACCTGGACCAGGACCCTCCAGGATTCTTCAGGACCCTCCAGGAACAGGACTCTCCAGTCTACCTCAGCCCTGCTGCAGCCATGAATGTCTTTCTGAAATCTTTCTGCATCTTTTCAGCTGCTCCAGCTGTTAGCGGGCTAACGGCTGCTCCAGCTGTTAGCGGGCTAACGGCTGCTCCAGATGTTAGCGGGCTAACGGCTGCTCCAGATGTTAGCGGGCTAACGGCTGCTCCAGATGTTAGCGGGCTAACGGCTGCTCCAGATGTTAGCGGGCTAACGGCTGCTCCAGATGTTAGCGGGCTAACGGCTGCTCCAGATGTTAGCGGGCTAACGGCTGCAGCAGAGACGTTATTTTCCTAAAAGGGAAGAAACTGATCATAAACATTTTAATTTATGTGAATGTTTTAATTTGAAAATGGTTGTTGAGTCAGATGAAGATGAATCGAGCAGAAACATGAACTGGTTTATTTTTCTATTCTTTTCCTGCAGCTCGTTAACAGTTTGTTATCAACCCTGTTTTTCAGCATCAAACATGGAAACTTCAGCTCAAACTTCATTTCTATCAGTTCATCATTATTTCTGGTGTTTCTTCTGCATTATTTAAATTAATGTTAATTTCTGTCCATTACATGAGATTTAATCATATCAATTATTAAAGCTCTTTAAATTATTGAACTCTGATAAAACTGATTATCACATTTTTATCGTCCTGATTCATTCTCAGAAGATTTTCTCTAAAATTCTGCAGAAAATTCAGGATTAAACTGAACTTTAATGAACGTGTTTCAGCTGGAAGAAGAAGTGGAGCTGATCCCTGCAGGTCTGGGTCCAGCAGGTCCAGATCCAGCAGGTCTGGGTCCAGCAGGTCCAGATCCAGCAGGTCCGGGTCCAGCAGGTCCGGGTCCAGCAGGTCCAGACCTGAGGTGAATTATGTGAATTTTCAGCAGTTTTTTTAAATTATTTTCAAACTTTTTTCTATTTCATATATTTGACTTTTAATTTAATATTTTATGACTTTTTACTAAATAATTTTTTTTCTCATATTTTAAATTTTAAACTCAAACATTTAATATTTATAGACTTTAACTTTTTATATTTTTAATCACATTTTCATCAATAAATCCAGTTTTACCCTGATATGACCACCTCTGATGACCTTTGACCCTACTGTTGCACAGCTGGATGAGGAGCAGCTCCTCCTCCTCTGTCTCCTCCTCTGGTGCAAAGATGGAGCGAAGGTCACGTGAAGAAGGAGTGAGGACGAAAAGAAGCTGCAACGTTGTAAACCTACACACACACACACCTACACACACACACCAACACACACCTACACACCAACACACACCACACACACACACACAAAGAAAATATACTTCAACTCATTTATTTACAACACAGATAACAGGAAGTCACGTGACTGATCTATCAAAATAAAAAAGGAGGAAAAAAGTTTCTTTAATGTTTAAACTCTATATAAATATATATAAATAAACTATGAACAAAAATAAAACATGAAGCATCAAATAAATGTGATGCTTCAGTGAAGATTCTTCATTTATTTGTCTCTGTATCAAACATGAAGGTCGAAGGTCACAGTTTGTTAAAGTCTATTAAAACCTACACAGGTTTAAATTAAATGTCTTTAATTAAACGTGGAATATAAAACCTTTACAGAATTGACTCTATTTCATAGTGTTTCCATGGCAACAACCACTTTATCTTCATTTTTTATAAAAAGCTGTCATATAAAATATGTTTTTACAGTTAGTTATGAAAACAGTGCTTTTATTTTGAAGGACATACAATCTGAGGTCACATGACCAGGATATCCCTATTGCTGATGGACATGTGACATCACTGCTGTTTCATAGATTCCTAGTGTAACAACCTAATGGAGTCCCATTGATTTACATGAAACTAGCCTGTTTATATATATATATATATTTATATATATTTTAATATATCTATTATTTAGGCCATTTTAAGTAATAAAAACAATCTAATAAAGGGTTAAGTTAAAGTACAAAGCTGCAAAAGTGTTAAATATGTTCATGCTGCATCATGATTTACATCAAAATACTCAACAGACGTTTTAATGTCAAAAATCTGCTTTAATTAACTTCTAGATTCACAAAAACACGTCAGAATCAGCCAATAAACACACAAACAGTGAATAAACACAAACAGTGAATAAACACACGGTTCATCCATCAGGATGTTGCTGCTGGTCAGTCAACACCTGGTCAGTCAACACCTGGTCAGTCAACACCTGGTTCAACACCTGGTCAGTCAACACCTGGTCAGTCAACACCTGGTTCAACACCTGGTCAGTCAACACCTGGTTCAACACCTGGTCAGTCAACACCTGGTTCAACACCTGGTCAGTCAACACCTGGTTCAACACCTGGTCAGTCAACACCTGGTCAGTCAACACCTGGTTCAACACCTGGTCAGTCAACACCTGGTTCAACACCTGGTCAGTCAACACCTGGTCAGTCAACACCTGGTCAGTCAACACCTGGTCAGTCAACACCTGGTTCAACACCTGGTCAGTCAACACCTGGTCAGTCAACACCTGGTTCAACACCTGGTCAGTCAACACCTGGTTCAACACCTGGTTCAACACCTGGTCAGTCAACACCTGGTTCAACACCTGGTCAGTCAACACCTGGTTCAACACCTGGTCAGTCAACACCTGGTTCAACACCTGGTCAGTCAACACCTGGTTCAACACCTGGTCAGTCAACACCTGGTCAGTCAACACCTGGTCAGTCAACACCTGGTCAGTCAACACCTGGTCAGTCAACACCTGGTTCAACGTCCATGATTCAGCTGCTGCTTTTACATCATGTTCATAGTTCATGTGTCTATTTATTAAATAAATATATTAATTAATCTCTCACCACAGAAATAATAACTGAACCTGTGTGTGTGTGTATTGTGTTATAAGTGTGTGTGTGTGTATTGTGTTATAAGTGTGTGTGTGTGTATTGTGTTATAAGTGTGTGTGTGTGTATTGTGTTATAAGTGTGTGTGTGTATTGTGTTATAAGTGTGTGTGTGTATTGTGTTATAAGTGTGTGTGTGTGTGTGTGTGTAGTTGATTAAAGTTCAGATGGTTGTTGATCATCTGGAGGAGTTCAGTGTTTCCTCCTGCTCTGAGCTGTGCTGCCTCCTGCTGGTGAGGAGGAGGAGTGAGGGTCTCCCTGTGACAGCTGCTCCAGGAGGAGGTCTACGCTCCGGACCAGGACTGAGTCCAGGACCTCCTGCTCCTCCTTGGAGAACCGGCCCAGGACGTGAGTCTGGACGGAGGATTTGTGGCCCGGACGTCCGATGCCGACCAGCAGCCGCAGCATCTCCTGCAGGAGACGCCTCAGATCAGCCGGGATTCAGTGATGGATTCTAAATAATGTAGAATAGAAGAGTTCCAGGAGACTCACGTCGGTCTGAAGACACTGGACACAGGAGCGGACTCCGTTATGGCCTCTGAGAGGAAGAACCAAAGGTCAAAGGTCATCCTGGGTCAACGCTTCCAACTGATCAAACTTATTTTTGCATCTTTGAATCTGTTCAGTTGGAATCTTCCTCACAGATAAATATATTTTCTAAATTCTAACTATAAACTATATCGATAAAACAATGGATACGAATTAAAATGCAGTTTTAAAAGCAGCCTCAGTGTTCTACATGATCTGATCGACTCCAGGTGATAAAATGACCTGATTCAGAATTATTATATAATAATAATATAATATACTTCATCTAAAGATCAAACTACGATTTCTGACTTTATCAGTAGTTTGTTCAGGAAATAACCAGAGAAATTACACATTTACTAATGAATCAATGACTCTAATCAATAATCTAAATATTTGCAGTAAATCGTAGTGAATATATTTAGTTTATTGGTGCTGTGTTATTTGTATTATTCATATTATTATGGGATGGACCTGGCACTTCCTCCATGTTTCACAGAGACTTTTCCCAGAGGTTTGTCCAGGTCATCGTGGACCAGCAGGACGTCTTCAGGGCGGATCCTGTATTTAGCAGCTGGAGAGGAAGGATCACATCAAACATGGACCAAAGGTCAAAGGTCAGGAGGAGAAACAAGCATTCAGTGATCTGATTAACTAATATTCAGTCGTTAAACATGACTGACGGTTCAAAAACTAAATATTTCACTTGACAGAAAAGTTACTGATTAATCATGACTATTATTGATATATGTAATTATATTTAGTTATTGCTGATTGTTATTGATTATTGTGACATCACCTGCTCTGGCCACTGAAACCCCGTTGACGTTCATCAGCAGCTTCGGACGCAGCAGGATCACGCGTGTGTTCTGCAGCTCTGACTCGATGACATCACCAGACACATGCCTGTCGCCGTGCCAACAGTCGGCCAATCCCAGCCTGGCGGCGAGGGCGTCGAGAACCACCATCCCCACGCTGTGTCTGGTGGTCTCCAGACCCGTGTTACCCAGACCCACCACCTGTTACACACACACACACACACACACACACACACACACACACACACACACACACTATATATATACTGTATACTTTTTTTTTGTGAAACTAAAGATAAACAGCATAAATCAGCACCGTCTGATAGTAAAACAGGCTGCTCTGTTTATTTAATAAGTCTTTCTGACTTTATTTTCATAAAATTACAATTTTTTTCTCATATTCTAACACTTTCAGAATTTTTCAGCTTTGCTCCCTCTTCATATAACGACTTTATCTTGTGATATTACCACTTTCATCTCATAATATTATGACTTTTCTTCACGTAATATGGCTTCATTGTCTAATTAAAAGCAAATAAAATGATTTATTGTGGAACAGTCGTATGAAGCCACAGGGTAAATAAAATAGTGAAGTCAAATAAATGCTAAAATGCTATTTTACGCTGATTTAGACCATATCTTCAGATTTAATTGGCATGAAGCCTTTCACCAACACGTGAAGCAGCATTAAACTATGATTAATTTAAATAGTATTTGGTGTAATCCTGTATTAATTACTACAGATGTGGTTTATAGATAGATGTGCTGTATGTATAGACGTGACTCACCAGCTTTCTGCGGCTTTCAGTGTGAATTCCTGCCGCAGATGTGACGTCTATGAGCGGGTTATTCACCAGATTATTCATCAGAATCCGGTTCATGACTCGCATTAAAAGTTTTCTCATCGTGTTGAAATTCAACAGATTCTTAATAAAATGCAATAAACGCGAGAACATCAGAACTCTCCGAGAACACACTTCTCTTATCGCGAGAGTTAAGCGGGATTTCCTTTGATGCTAAAAGCTAACTCGGGCTAACATTAGCATAACGCCAACGTTAAAACTAAAAACAAGCGGAATCTGCGTTTATCTCGCTAACAGCAGAGGAGTTAACAGGTTTAACGGAAACATTACGACGTTTTAACGGGTTTTCGGGCTCAGGAGGTGATAGTAGCTAGAAACCCGGTCGTTACTCTTCTTCGGGTCTTTTCCTGCTGTTTCTTCTTCTTCGGGTTTATTGGCGGTTGAACAAACGGGTCATTACCGCCGCCTGCTGGACTGGTAGAAAAATAAAAAATAAAAAAATGAAAGCTTTTTGTATGAAAGGTGCTATAGATGTAAACATGGTGTATATGTTTATTATTATTTTTATTTTTATTAAACATAAATTACAATAGAAAATTTGAAACGTAATCTAAGAAACATATATGTTCCTTTACTTTTTACTGTGCCTAACAAATATATTTGTTGTATGAGTAGTTTTTTCTAGGTTATTACTAGTTTCAGCAGTTTATCATCATTCAGATGTGTATTCTAGTGAATGTTCTGTTTTTGGTTTCTTTGTACAGCACCTTGGATCACCTGTGTTGTGTAGACTGCTGTATGAATAAAGTTAGAGTTGAAGTTAACGAGTTAATTTTAAATAATTAATAATTCATTATTTTCACACTTCCCATGATGTCTTCCCGAGCAGATTATCCAGTGTTATATATATGTTTTATATATATTTTTCTAATATGCAAAAATAGATTTATTTCCATGTGGCAACAATATGCAAATATGTAAAATTCCTAGTGTTTACAACCTAATGGAAGCTAAATCCATTCAGAGAACTGGCTCATGCTTTTTGTGTAAATCCATTCAGAGAATTTCATGTAAATGATTTTTCATCAAATGTAGGAAAAGTCCTGCTGTGGCAGAGATTTCAAGAATGTAAAGTGCTCCTGTGCTCACATTTTTCAAGCTACGCTCATAAAATACACATCAGAACAACCGGGAGACCCTCAGCTCTCAGAAGATATGCTCATTCAGTGATTACAAAGTACAACTTTTGACTTATAAGCAGATGTCGAGTGCTGCGTTTCAGGACATGTCAGTGACAGAGTGGTGAAGCAGCAGTTAGTGACGGTTGGTGATGTCATCAGCTTCAAAGGCTCTGCAGCCACAGTAGTCAGTCACCATGGTAACGCCATAGCTTGTCAGGCTGAAAGCTGATTGGCTCATGGTATTTGGTCCATAACTTTGGATCTAAAGGTCCCACACTCACTAAATTTGTTAAGATTGATAAAGGAGACCCCACCATCTCATCAATGGTATCACAGCTGTATGAGACAGTCAGTCCTGAAAGGAAAGAAGTGAGACCCCATTTCCATCAGACTTGTCTAGTTAGTTGGGTCTGGCGTATGCCCCAGAGCGTTGAAACATCGCACTGGGGAAGAGTTGGCCTGGCGAAGCTCTTGTAACTCTTATAATATATATATATATCATATTTATTATTATATATATCCATCTTTTCATCTATCTTCTTCTGTAAAAAGTTTGTTTCGCCTCTCCTCCTAGGGTTTTGAGAAAACCTGACAATATTTATATCAAATCTAACGGCTCAGCCGGGAATCACGTGCTATGACTTTTCCTGGCGGTTACTGTTACTATGGCAACGTAATCGCCGTTTTTGTCTGGAATCCCATTCATTCCGGATGGGAGGAGCCTCGGGAGGCTAGAGTGGGTGATGTCATTGTTAGAGTGTAGAGGGAGAGAAAATAGCTCTGAAAAATAAATTTATAAATTGCGGCAGTAACTGCAACGCTCACTACACATCAATAATTTTTATATCAAAACGTAGGCGCGACCGTCCTGATCGATAAAATACCACTAACCAAGCTGTGAGTTCTGCGGTTTTGTTGCTACGAGCCTCCAAACACAGCTTGGTCCCTGTTTTGCTCCCATTCAGTCCAATGTTAAATTTGAATTTGAAAATCCTTGATTTCCAAAATCTTCTTACTTTTTAAACTGCTCCTGCGCACACATTTTATAAGTTACAGAAATAAAAATTATATCAATATGACCGGGGGAAGGTCTGCTCTCAGAAAATATGATCATTTTGTCACCATCTTTTATGGTTTTCATTTTCTGAGCAGTTGTTCGGGCTGTGTTCCAGCCATAGTCAGACTTTCTGCCTGCCCAGATTTTGTCGGTTAGTCATGAATTCAAATGTAGCAGAGCAGTTAGTCACCATGGTAACGGCCCAGCAACTCAGCAGAAAGCTGATTGGCTCATGATGTCAGGCAGAAAGCTGATTGGCTGAATGTTTTTCATCAATAACTTTGGATCTAAAGCTCCTACAACCATATAACTTGGTGGAGATCATGTTGATTTTCTCAATCAATGTGTTCCTAATGACGTCATATTGATTTGTGATTTAATCTGTGATTTGTATAAATATGAATGTATTGTGAGTTCAGTTAGTTTTATTCCTTCAGGTCCTGATGAAACAAAAAGGCTGAAAAAGGTTTCCTTTAATGAAATGAGACCAGGACAAATAAAACCAAGAGATTAGTTCTTTTTAACCCATTTTTATTTATTGGACCAACAAACCACCATCCTATGTTGTTCTGAGCATTTTAGCAGAATTAACTCTAGTAAACTACTACAGTACAGGTACATGAAATCATATCATACAAACTTAATATAAATCAAAAATATTAAGTACAGAAGCAAAATCACTTTGCATACAATTTAAATTTATCAGTTTCACACAACGTTCAGTGATAATACCCAAGATTCCATTCCTTGTTGTGTCATTATATAACATGAATATCACCAATATGATTTATTTGCTTGGCTTCATCATCAACTCATTAAAGACGTATAGCATAATAGCATTTCCCACCACCCTGATTAAACTGCATAAAAACTTGAACAGCTGTTTTTTGTGCAGGAGTTTTTTCTATGGTTGGACTGATTGTAGAAGATGGATCAGATTCATTAGGTCTTCATTTATGAGTATTGACTGTTTTATTCTATCACAGAGATGTAGGAGATGTTTTCTTCGATGGTAAAACTTCAGTTTTCATGAGAATGTTTGAAAAACAACGTGACACGTCTGTGATAGTAGAAAACAGGTAATAATCATGTTTTATGGTTGGTTTTACTTGCACGGCTGAGCGTTTTCTATCGGTATACACCGCTCCACCACAGCTCGGACTTCTCCAATCTGTACGCCATCGTACTTCCCACTGATCTGCGTACTTCTGATTTGTCCGTTGTGGTATTTGCGGGTGAGTTGTGCTGTAAACGGGATGTCTGACTTGTACTTGTATCCCACCATAAACACTTTGCAGTAATGGTTTGGTGGGACCTCAACCTCCACAGTAATAGCATGGGACGTTGCTTCAGTGTACGTTTCTCCTCCTGAGAAACTGAGCGTGACCTCAGCGCTGATCTCCAGACTTCCAGATGCGACTCCAGGGATTCCTGCAGTGAAGGTTTTCCTCACCCCTACAGTGATGGAAGAGCCGATGTCCCACCTTTTCGCCACCGTACTTGTCTTTGTGAGAGTAGCCTTTTTCAACACTTTCCTGCACTCGTTGTTGCTGACGGCAGAGATGCGCATCGTCTCTGGAGGATACGATATGATCTTTGCTGCGTCAGTTTTGTACTTGACATTGGTGATTTCCTCACTTCGAACGTCCTTATTGATGGTCAGGACCTTGTAGTGTTTGTACCAATATTCTTTACCTTCCCAGGGAAGGTAGAAGCACTCATTAATGGGATGCACTTTCCCTAGACCATACTTGTTTTTTCCTACATAGAGTACATCATAAGAACAGGTTCTGACTGAATTTTGGGGTACAGAACCATAGGAATCTTCCTTCCACTCCAGAACCTCCAGGTTTCCTTCATTGACAAGAATCTCAAAGTGGGAGGCCCGACGCTCTTCGTGTCTATAGGGGTAGCGGCAGTAAGGACCAAATCGACTGTTGTAGAAACCGGCCTGGCAGCCATATTTGCAGATGTAGTCAACGCGTCCATGATAATTGGTGTAAAGCGAGACAGCGTTGTTGGGGAGCGAGCCGGTCCAGGTCTGCCACTTCAGGTTCCCGTTATCAAACCAGGAAGAGCTAGAGCTAGAGCGAGGGCGAGCCTGGAATTTCTGTTGTAGTTTAGCAGGAGTCAGAGGAGATCGATCTGTTTTCACCGACACCTTAACCTGGTTTTCAGGAATTCTGTCCTGTAGACCTGGGATTGGGACTGTATGAAAGAAAAGAGAAAAAAGGCAGAAACACTGTTAACACTGGTGTCATTTCAGAGAGTGAGATGCTGCTTATTGTCCACTAGGTGGCAGCACTGAGGTCAACAAAGACTGTTTCAAGTCTCTGAAAAGAAGAAGAAACTTTCAAGTTTGCCCTTTAGAGTGAAATTGATGGCAGGGCTCTATCTACTATAGTTTTGCTGTTACAATGCTTTGAACACGTCATGTGACCTGATCACGACATCATGATCATAAACTTAATTAGGGTTAATTAGAAGCAGTATAGCTTTTTCATTAAAAGTCTATATTATGTCATTTTCCAGTTTAATATTTAGATTTTTGTGTTCTCTCACAGCACAATCACTGAAACACATCTGGTGCAGTTATAAGCACTGATCAGCATGGTGCTGCTCATCTCTGGAGACTGCATCATTTGCATAATGCAAACGAGTGGCTACAAGGAAATAGGGGCCAAATTCATTAACTACCACTCCTGTTGTGACATCACAACTGGAACCACTTCCCGGCTTGTGTTTAGCAAGGTTTAGCAACACTACAAACAGAATGAGTGGCTGGTTTTATTCCACACACATAACAGCAGCACTTTAAAGTCTTTACTGGGGAAAAAATACAGACTAGCATAGTAAATGTAGATTTAGATTTGTTTTAAAATCCTGAATCAGATTCACTCTAATGACTAATGAAGCATGTGTTTGAGGTCAATGAGTTTGTACCGTTTCCTTCCTTTGAGGTTTTCTTCACAGCATCCTGAAGACTGGCTGAGGACAGAGCCAGCAGGACCACCACCAACCACAGCTTCATCTGCAACACAATGAAACCAAATAAATCCAGATAAAATGAAATAAAACCAGAAAAAATGAAATAAAACCAGAAAAAATGAAATAAAACCAGAAAAAAAACAAATAAATCCAGATAAAATGAAATAAAACCAAATAAAACCAGATAAAATGAAATAAAACCAAATAAATCCATATAAAACCAAATAAATCCACTTCTTTATTCTATTTTTGATCGTTCCATTCATTCGCTCCTCTAGTCCAGCACTTTGACGCTGGTAAGCACAATGATTTTTTAGATCAATATGAAACATTACTCCAATGGTTTTTACTACTTGATCGACAAAGTGAGCTTCATTATCACGGTAAATGTTTTCAGATCCATATTATCTGGGAATCATATCTTTGCTTTTGCCACCGTCAATGCATCTGGATTTTTTGTTGGAAAGAGTTCTCTCCATTTGGAAAAAGCATCTATTATGACCAAACAATACCTTTTTCCTTCACTTTTATTTAATTCTATAAAGTCCATATTGATAATTTAAATGGATATTGAGGTGAATCGTCCTCTACGTGGTCTTAAACTACCTCATGGATTGTGTTTAGCGCATGTTAAACATGTTCTACAATATATATTGAATAAGAGTTCAACCCAGAGGTTGTATAATATGGATGCAGCTGTCCTACAGCCCTCCTGTTGACACGTGTAACACCATAACAGCAGCACATTTATACAGTTTATTGGTAGGACAGGTTCATTGTTGGGTCTTACATAGATGTTGTTCTCATTCTTTTTCCAAATCTTTTTCGGATTCAGGACTTTGTTGTTGCATTTCCTTTATTATTGTATCATCAAGTTGTTTTTTCTTCTGCTGCAGCTGTTTTACCTCAGGACACATGTCTGTTCCTGTGCTGCACGTTTACAAATGGCTATTTGTTAGCTGTTGTCCTGCTTGTAGAAGGTCAGATAAGAGTTCTGCATGTGTAACTGGTTGACCTGTACATGTTATCATACCTCTATTTTTCCAGTACTGTGTTAATGTGTGTTCTACAGCAAATGTGTGTTGAGTATCAGTGTAAATTATTACATCTTTATCTTCATTCATTTACAGCTTTCAGTTAACGCTGATTCAGCTGCTGGAGCAGGAATTCAGTGTTAACGACAGTTTTCTGTGTTTCCACTAGTTCATTTTTCTTAGAAGATCCATCTAAAAATAGAACTTCTCCTTTTTCAAGTGGTCGATCTTTTATGTCACTTTTAGGATCCTGTTTTTGAATGAGTTTCTGATCTTTACACTGCAGTGTATCTTTGGGTTTTAGTTCACTTATTCCTTTCCCCATTTTAGAGAATTTGGTCCAGTTCATCAACACCTAGGGTGTTCTAAACACTGGTTTTCTGTCAGTAGGGCAGTAATTTAATGTTCTGTTGTGGTAATTCTCTCTTCTACTCTCTGTGATTGAGAGCGGAGAATTCTTGCCTCTGCATCCACAACAGTTTACTGCTTACAATCCTACTGTTTTGGTATGAAATAAAAATTCACAGTCTCATACTCACACGTTTATGACACAGAATTTATCGGACTGCTAGTTACCTGCTAGTGACTAGTATTTTCAGGGTTTTATCTTTAACAACAACCCTCAGTCGTTCATTTGTTCTTTAAAGAAAACTCACCTCACCACCGTTGTCTCTTCTCTCTCAGAGTAGCGTCAACCGTTGGATCCCAGCTGGTTTTTGGAGGCCGGTCCTGGAAAGGATCTGATAGGCTGTTTCTAAACAACCTGCCGTGGCCGCGGTCTTCCTGGTGTCCCTCTCACCGCTGGAATCCTCAGGTCTAGTGGTATCTGGCCTGAAGTTAATGTTAAAATATCAACGACGAGCCCTCGCTTTTATTAAGGACTGTCCCTAGTTACACAAATAGGGTGGAGGAAAAAACACACAGCTCAACTCCATATAAGGTCATATGTTTATATTAAACCAGAATATATAGTTACACAGTTATTCATCAGTGAGTATGTTTCAAGAAGTAGGATGGAGTCACTGCCTCCACACAGGATAGTCAGCTGATGACCCCAGGCCTTGACCTTTCACGCCTCCAGCTTCACTCTGAAACACAGGAAGTGAACACTATATGAGATAAATGTTACAGGTGATGTCATCATTAGAGTGTAGAGGGACAGAAAATAGCTCTGAAAAAAAATATCTAAAATATATCTAATATTTCAAATATCTATTTGTGGGCCCGGCGACAATTTTCACCACACGTCAATGATTTTTACATCAAAACGTAGACACGATCGTCCTGATCGCTCCAATGTGACGACTGAAGCTGAGAGTTGGATGGTTTCGTTCCTACGAGGCTCCAAGTGCAGCTTGGTGCCCACTTTGCTCCCATTCACTCCAATATTAAATCTGAATTTGATCGTCCTCGATTTTCTAAATCTTCATATTATTTAACCTACTCCTGTGTTCACAGTTCTGAAGCTACAGAAATAAAAGTTATATCAGCACGACCAGAGGAATCTCAGCTCTCAGAAAATATGATCATTTTGACTCTATCTTTCATGGTTATGGATTTATGAGCAGGTGTTCAGGCTGTTTCAGCCATTTTTAGCCCTTCTGTCTGATCAGATTTAGTCGGTTAGTGATGTCATCAGAGCACCTGCAGCAGAGCAGTTAGTCACCATGGTAACGGCACAGCTGGTAACCATGTCAGGCTGAAAGCTGATTGGCTCATGACGTCAGACTGAAAGCTGATTGGCTCATGATGTCAGACTGAAAGCTGATTGGCTCATGGTTTATCATTAATAACTTTGTATCTAAAGCTCCAACAACCATAGAACTTAGTGGCATCATGTGGAGGACCAATCAAACCAATTCCATGATATCTGGGCCCCACCTCCTTAAAGCTGATTGGCTCATGGGTTTCCCTTAATAACTTTGAATCTAAAAGTCAATATGTGAATATATTTAGTTGAAGGACGTTATTCAGCAGATTATTCATCAGAATCTGGTTCTGATGATGTATACAACCTAATGGAACCTAAATCCATTCAGAGAACTCACTCATGTTTTGTGAGCGTCTGGCTTGTTTTTTGTGTAAATCCATTCAGAGAATTTCATGTAAATGATTTATACATCAAATGTAGGAAAAGTCCTGCTGCCAGTGGCAGAGATTTCAAGGATGTAAAGTGCTCCTGTGCTCACATTTTTCAAGCTACGCTCATAAAATACACATCAGAACAACCGGGAGACCCTCAGCTCTCAGAAGATATGCTCATTCAGTGATTACAAAGTACAACTTTTGACTTATAAGCAGATGTCGAGTGCTGCGTTTCAGGACATGTCAGTGACAGAGTGGTGAAGCATCAGTTAGTGACGGTTGGTGATGTCATCAGCTTCAAAGGCTCTGCAGCCACAGTAGTCAGTCACCATGGTAACGCCACAGCTTGTCAGGCTGAAAGCTGATTGGCTCATGGTATTTGGCCTATAACTTTCGATCTAAAGGTCCCACACTCACTAAATTTGTTAAGATTGATGAAGGAGACCCCACCAGCAAGACAAGAAGTGAGACCCAATTTCCATCAGAATTATCTAGTTCCAGGCCAACTCTGCCCCAGAGCGTTGAAACATCGCACTGGGGAAGAGTTGGCCTGGCGAAGCTCTTGTAACTCTTATAATATATATATATATCATATTTATTATTATATCTATCCATCTTTTCATCTATCTTCTTCTGTAAAAAGTTTGTTTCGCCTCTCCTCCTAGGGTTTTGAGAAAACCCCAACAATATTTATATCAAATCTAACGGCTCGGCCGGGAATCGCGTGCTATGACTTTTCCTGGCGGTTACCGTTACTATGGCGACGCAGTCGCCATTTTTGTCTGGAATCCCATTCATTCCGGATGGGAGGCTAGAGTGGGTGATGTCATCGTTAGAGTGTAGAGGGAGAGAAAATAGCTCTGAAAAATAGAATTATAAATTGGGGCAGTAACTGCTACGCTCACTGCACATCAATAATTTTTATATCAAAACGTAGGCGCGACCGTCCTCATTGATAAAATACCACTAACCAAGCTGTGAGTTCTACGATTTTGTTGTTACGAGCCTCCAAACACAGCTTGGTCCCTGTTTTGCTCCCATTCAGTCCAATGTTAAATTTGAATTTGAAAATCCTCGATTTTCAAAATCTTCTTACTTTTTAAACTGCTCCTGTGCACACATTTTATAAGTTACAGAAATAAAAATTATATCAATATGACCGGGGGAAGGTCTGCTCTCAGAAAATATGATCATTTTGCCACCATCTTTTATGGTTTTCATTTTCTGAGCAGTTGTTCGGGCTGTGTTCCAGCCATAGCCAGACTTTCTGCCTGCCCAGATTTTGTCGGTTAGTCATGAATTCAAATGTAGCAGAGCAGTTAGTCACCATGGTAACGGCCCAGCAACTCAGCAGAAAGCTGATTGGCTCATGATGTCAGGCAGAAAGCTGATTGGCTGAATGTTTTTCATCAATAACTTTGTATCTAAAGCTCCTACAACCATATAACTTGGTGGAGATCGTGTTGAAGACCAATCAAACTGATTCCATAGTATTGGGGCTCCGCCTCCTCAAAGCTGATTGGCTCATGGGTTTACCTTAATAACTTTGGATCTAAAGTTCCTACAACCATATAACTTGGTGGAGATCATGTTGATTTTCTCTATCAATGTGTTCCTAATGACGTCATATTGATTTGTGATTTAATCTGTGATTTGTATAAATATGAATGTATTGTGAGTTCAGTTAGTTTTATTCCTTCAGGTCCTGATGAAACAAAAAGGCTGAAAAAGGGTTCCTTTAATGAAATGAGACCAGGACAAATAAAACCAAGAGATTAGTTCTTTTTAACCCATTTTTATTTATTGGACCAACAAACCACCATCCTGTGTTGTTCTGAGCATTTTAGCAGAATTAACTGTAGTAAACTACTACAGTACAGGTACATGAAATCATATCATACAAACTTAATATAAATCAAAAATATTAAGTACAGAAGCAAAATCACTTTGCATACAATTTAAATTTATCAGTTTCACACAACGTTCAGTGATAATACCCAAGATTCCATTCCTTGTTGTGTCATTATATAACATATGAATATCACCAATATGATTTATTTGCTTGGCTTCATAATCAACTCATTAAAGACGTATAGCATAATAGCATTTCCCACCACCCTGATTAAACTGCATAAAAACTTGAACAGCTGTTTTTTGTGCAGGAGTTTTTTCTATGGTTGGACTGATTGTAGAAGATGGATCAGATTCATTAGGTCTTCATTTATGAGTATTGACTGTTTTATTCTATCACAGAGATGTAGGAGATGTTTTCTTCGATGGTAAAACTTCAGTTTTCATGAGAATGTTTGAAAAACAACGTGACACGTCTGTGATAGTAGAAAACAGGTAATAATCATGTTTTATGGTTGGTTTTACTTGCACGGCTGAGCGTTTTCTATCGGTATACACCGCTCCACCACAGCTCGGACTTCTCCAATCTCTACGCCATCGTACTTCCCACTGATCTGCGTACTTCTGATTTGTCCGTTGTGGTATTTGCGGGTGAGTTGTGCTGTAAACGGGATGTCTGACTTGTACTTGTAACCCATCATAAACACTTTGCAGTAATGGTTTGGTGGCACCTCAACCTCCACAGTAATAGCATGGGACGTTGCTTCAGTGTACGTTTCTCCTCCTGACAAACTGAGCGTGACCTCAGCACTGATCTCCACACTTCCAGATGCGACTCCAGGGATTCCTGCAGTGAAGGTTTTCCTCACCCCTGCAGAGATGGAAGTGCCGATGTCCCACCTTTTCGCCACCGTACTTGTCTTTGTGAGAGTAGCCTTTTTCAACACTTTCCCGCACTCGTTGTTGCTGACGGCAGAGATGCGCATCGTCTCTGGAGGATACGATATGATCTTTGCTGCGTCAGTTTTGTACTTGACATTGGTGATTTCCTCACTTCGAACGTCCTTATTGATGGTCAGGACCTCGTAGGTTTTGTACCAATATTCTTTACCCATATAGGGAAGGAAAAAGGCCTCATGCCTTGGATGCACCTTCCCTAGACCATACTCATTTTTTCCTACATAGAGTACATCATTAGAACAGGTTCTGATTGAATTTTGGGGTACAGAACCATAGGAACCTGCCTTCCACTCCAGAACCTCCAGGTTCCCTTCATTCACGAGAATCTCAAATCGGGGGGAATAATGCTCTTTGTTTCCATAGGGGTATATACAGTAATGACCATATCTATGATTGTAGAGGCCGGCATGGCAGCCATATTTGCAGATGTAGTCAACGCGTCCATGATAATTGGTGTAAAGCGAGACAGCGTTGTTGGGGAGCGAGCCGGTCCAGGTCTGCCACTTCAGGTTCCCGTTATCAAACCAGGAAGAGCTAAAGCTAGAGCGAGGACCAGCCTGGAATTTCTGTTGTAGTTTAGCAGGAGTCAGAGGAGATTGATCTGTTTTTACCGACACCTTAACCTGGTTTTCAGGAATTCTGTCCTGTAGACCTGGGATTGGGACTGTATGAAAGAAAAGAGAAAAAAGGCAGAAACACTGTTAACACTGGTGTCATTTCAGAGAGTGAGATGCTCCTTAATGTCCACTAGGTGGCAGCACTGACAGGTCAACAAAGACTGTTTCAAATCTCTGAAAAGAAGAAGAAACTTTCAAGTTTGCCTTTTAGAGTGAAATTGATGGCAGGGCTCTATCTACTATAGTTTTGCTGTTACAATGCTTTGAACACGTCATGTGACCTGATCACGACATCATGATCATAAACTTAATTAGGGTTAATTAGAAGCAGTATAGCTTTTTCATTAAAAGTCTATATTATGTCATTTTCCAGTTTAATATTTAGATTGTTGTGTTCTCTCACAGCACAATCACTGAAACACATCTGGTGCAGTTATAAGCACTGATCAGCATGGTGCTGCTCATCTCTGGAGACTGCATCATTTGCATAATGCAAACGAGTGGCTACAAGGAAATAGGGGCCAAATTCATTAACTACCACTCCTGTTGTGACATCACAACTGGAACCACTTCCCGGCTTGTGTTTAGCAAGGTTTAGCAACACTACAAACAGAATGAGTGGCTGGTTTTATTCCACACACATAACAGCAGCACTTTAAAGTCTTTACTGGGGAAAAAATACAGACTAGCATAGTAAATGTAGATTTAGATTTGTTTTAAAATCCTGAATCAGATTCACTCTAATGACTAATGAAGCATGTGTTTGAGGTCAATGAGTTTGTACCGTTTCCTTCCTTTGAGGTTTTCTTCACAGCATCCTGAAGACTGGCTGAGGACAGAGCCAGCAGGACCACCACCAACCACAGCTTCATCTGCAACACAATGAAACCAAATAAATCCAGATAAAATGAAATAAAACCAGAAAAAATGAAATAAAACCAGAAAAAATGAAATAAAACCAGAAAAAATGAAATAAAACCAGAAAAAAAACAAATAAATCCAGATAAAATGAAATAAAACCAGATAAAACTAAATAAATCCAGATAAAACTAAATAAAACCAGAAAAAATGAAATAAAACCAGAAAAAAAAACAAATAAATCCAGATAAAATGAAATAAAACCAAATAAAACCAGATAAAATAAAATAAAACCAAATAAATCCATATAAAACCAAATAAATCCACTTCTTTATTCTATTTTTGATCGTTCCATTCATTCGCTCCTCTAGTCCAGCACTTTGACGCTGGTAAGCACAATGATTTTTTAGATCAATATGAAACATTACTCCAATGGTTTTTACTACTTGATCGACAAAGTGAGCTTCATTATCACGGTAAATGTTTTCAGATCCATATTATCTGGGAATCATATCTTTGCTTTTGCCACCGTCAATGCATCTGGATTTTTTGTTGGAAAGAGTTCTCTCCATTTGGAAAAAGCATCTATTATGACCAAACAATACCTTTTTCCTTCACTTTTTTTTAATTCTATAAAGTCCATATTGATAATTTAAATGGATATTGAGGTGAATCGTCCTCTACGTGGTCTTAAACTACCTCATGGATTGTGTTTAGCACATGTTAAACATGTTCTACAATATATATTGAATAAGAGTTCAACCCAGAGGTTGTATAATATGGATGCAGCTGTCCTACAGCCCTCCTGTTGACACGTGTAACACCATAACAGCAGCACATTTATACAGTTTATTGGTAGGACAGGTTCATTGTTGGGTCTTACATAGATGTTGTTCTCATTCTTTTTCCAAATCTTTTTCGGATTCAGGACTTTGTTGTTGCATTTCCTTTATTATTGTATCATCAAGTTGTTTTTTCTTCTGCTGCAGCTGTTTTACCTCAGGACACATGTCTGTTCCTGTGCTGCACGTTTACAAATGGCTATTTGTTAGCTGTTGTCCTGCTTGTAGAAGGTCAGATAAGAGTTCTGCATGTGTAACTGGTTGACCTGTACATGTTATCATACCTCTATTTTTCCAGTACTGTGTTAATGTGTGTTCTACAGCAAATGTGTGTTGAGTATCAGTGTAAATTATTACATCTTTATCTTCATTCATTTACAGCTTTCAGTTAACGCTGATTCAGCTGCTGGAGCAGGAATTCAGTGTTAACGACAGTTTTCTGTGTTTCCACTAGTTCATTTTTCTTAGAAGATCCATCTAAAAATAGAACTTCTCCTTTTTCAAGTGGTCGATCTTTTATGTCACTTTTAGGATCCTGTTTTTGAATGAGTTTCTGATCTTTACACTGCAGTGTATCTTTGGGTTTTAGTTCACTTATTCCTTTCCCCATTTTAGAGAATTTGGTCCAGTTCATCAACACCTAGGGTGTTCTAAACACTGGTTTTCTGTCAGTAGGGCAGTAATTTAATGTTCTGTTGTGGTAATTCTCTCTTCTACTCTCTGTGATTGAGAGCGGAGAATTCTTGCCTCTGCATCCACAACAGTTTACTGCTTACAATCCTACTGTTTTGGTATGAAATAAAAATTCACAGTCTCATACTCACACGTTTATGACACAGAATTTATCGGACTGCTAGTTACCTGCTAGTGACTAGTATTTTCAGGGTTTTATCTTTAACAACAACCCTCAGTCGTTCATTTGTTCTTTAAAGAAAACTCACCTCACCACCGTTGTCTCTTCTCTCTCAGAGTAGCGTCAACCGTTGGATCCCAGCTGGTTTTTGGAGGCCGGTCCTGCCCCGCCTCCTCAAAGCTGATTGGCTCATGGGTTTCCCTTAACTTTGGATCTTTGGACCCCGCACCATCCTTAACCACGTGGTGGTTACTATGGTGACAAAGTTACCATTTCAGTGCAATTGATTCTCATGCAATGACCCCTGACATCCCCAGAGCGGGAATTGTCTAGTTATGAATTAATATGTTGTTTTTCACTGATACATTTAAGCTTATATATCTCACAGATGTTTTTCTATTAGTCCAATTTGATTTTTTTTCAGATTTTCTCTATCAATGTGTTCCTAATGACGTCATATTGATTTGTGATTTAATCTGTGATTTGTATAAATATGAATGTATTGTGAGTTCAGTTAGTTTTATTCCTTCAGGTCCTGATGAAACAAAAAGGCTGAAAAAGGTTTCCTTTAATGAAATGAGACCAGGACAAATAAAACCAAGAGATTAGTTCTTTTTAACCCATTTTTATTTATTTTACCAACAAACCACCATCCTATGTTGTTCTGAGCATTTTAGCAGAATTAACTGTAGTAAACTACTACAGTACAGGTACATGAAATCATATCATACAAACTTAATATAAATCAAAAATATTAAGTACAGAAGCAAAATCACTTGGCATACAATTTAAATTTATCAGTTTCACACAACGTTCAGTGATAATACCCAAGATTCCATTCCTTGTTGTGTCATTATATAACATGAATATCACCAATATGATTTATTTGCTTGGCTTCATCATCAACTCATTTAAGACGTATAGCATAATAGCATTTCCCACCACCCTGATTAAACTGCATAAAAACTTGAACAGCTGTTTTTTGTGCAGGAGTTTTTTCTATGGTTGGACTGATTGTAGAAGATGGATCAGATTCATTAGGTCTTCATTTATGAGTATTGACTGTTTTATTCTATCACAGAGATGTAGGAGATGTTTTCTTCGATGGTAAAACTTCAGTCTTCATGAGAATGTTTGAAAAACAACGTGACACGTCTGTGATAGTAGAAAACAGGTAATAATCATGTTTTATGGTTGGTTTTACTTGCACGGCTGAGCGTTTTCTATCGGTATACACCGCTCCACCACAGCTCGGACTTCTCCAAACTCTACGCCATCGTACTTCCCACTGATCTGCGTACTTCTGATTTGTCCGTTGTGGTATTTGCGGGTGAGTTGTGCTGTAAACGGGATGTCTGACTTGTACTTGTATCCCACCATAAACACTTTGCAGTAATGGTTTGGTGGGACCTCAACCTCCACAGTAATAGCATGGGACGTTTCTTCAGTGTACGTTTCTCCTCCTGAGAAACTGAGTGTGACCTCAGCGCTGATCTCCCCACTTCCAGATGCGACTTCAGGGATTCCTGCAGTGAAGGTTTTCCTCACCCCTGCAGTGATGGAAGAGCCGATGTCCCACCTTTTCTCCACCGTACTTGTCTTTGTGAGAGTAGCCTTTTTCAACACTTTCCTGCACTCGTTGTTGCTGACGGCAGAGATGCGCATCGTCTCTGGAGGATACGATATGATCTTTGCTGCATCAGTTTTGTACTTGACATTGGTGATTTCCTCACTTCGAACGTCCTTATTGATGGTCAGGACCTCGTAGTGTTTGTACCAATATTCTTTACCCATATAGGGAAGGAAAAAGGCCTCATGCCTTGGATGCACCTTCCCTAGACCATACTCATTTTTTCCTACATAGAGTACATCATTAGAACAGGTTCTGATTGAATTTTGGGGTACAGAACCATAGGAACCTTCCTTCCACTCCAGAACCTCCAGGTTTCCTTCATTCACGAGAATCTCAAATCGGGGGGAATAATGCTCTTTGTTTCCATAGGGGTATATACAGTAATGACCATATCTATGATTGTAGAGGCCGGCGTGGCAGCCATATTTGCAGATGTAGTCAACGCGTCCATGATATTTGGTGTAAAGCGAGACAGCGTTGTTGGGGAGCGAGCCGGTCCAGGTCTGCCACTTCAGGTTCCCGTTATCAAACCAGGAAGAGCTAAAGCTAGAGCGAGGACCAGCCTGGAATTTCTGTTGTAGTTTAGCAGGAGTCAGAGGAGATTGATCTGTTTTTACCGACACCTTAACCTGGTTTTCAGGAATTCTGTCCTGTAGACCTGGGATTGGGACTGTATGAAAGAAAAGAGAAAAAAGGCAGAAACACTGTTAACACTGGTGTCATTTCAGAGAGTGAGATGCTCCTTAATGTCCACTAGGTGGCAGCACTGACAGGTCAACAAAGACTGTTTCAAGTCTCTGAAAAGAAGAAGAAACTTTCAAGTTTGGGGGCGACATGGTGGTTCAGGGGTTAGCGCTGTTGCCTCACAGCAAGAAGGTCGCAGGTTCAAGACCTCCTAGGTCCTGGGTCTGGGACCTTTCTGTGTGGAGTTTCATGTTCTCTCTGTGTCTGGTGGGTTTTCTCCAGGTTCTCCAGCTTCCTCCCACAGTCCAAAAACATGCTGAGGTTAATTGGAGACTCTAAATTGCCCATAGGTGTGAGTATGTGAGTGAATGGTGTGTGTGCCCCACGATTGGCTGGAGACCATCTGGGGTGTATCCTGCCTCTCGCCGTAATGCGCTGGGATTGGCTCCAGCAGACCATGTGACCCTAATGAGGAATAAGCAGGTATAGAAAATGACTGACTGACTTTCAAGTTTGCCCTTTAGAGTGAAATTGATGGCAGGGCTCTATCTACTATAGTTTTGCTGTTACAACGCTTTGAACACGTCATGTGACCTGATCACGACATCATGATCATAAACTTAATTAGGGTTAATTAGAAGCAGTATAGCTTTTTCATTAAAAGTCTATATTATGTCATTTTCCAGTTTAATATTTAGATTGTTGTGTTCTCTCACAGCACAATCACTGAAACACATCTGGTGCAGTTATAAGCACTGATCAGCATGGTGCTGCTCATCTCTGGAGACTGCATCATTTGCATAATGCAAACAAGTGGCTACAAGGAAATAGGGGCCAAATTCATTAACTACCACTCCTGTTGTGACATCACAACTGGAACCACTTCCCGGCTTGTGTTTAGCAAGGTTTAGCAACACTACAAACAGAATGAGTGACTGGTTTTATTCCACACACATAACAGCAGCACTTTAAAGTCTTTACTGGGGAAAAAATACAGACTAGCATAGTAAATGTAGATTTAGATTTGTTTTAAAATCCTGAATCAGATTCACTCTAATGACTAATGAAGCATGTGTTTGAGGTCAATGAGTTTGTACCGTTTCCTTCCTTTGAGGTTTTCTTCACAGCATCCTGAAGACTGGCTGAGGACAGAGCCAGCAGGACCACCACCAACCACAGCTTCATCTGCAACACAATGAAACCAAATAAATCCAGATAAAATGAAATAAAACCAGA
The DNA here is from genome assembly GCA_030544235.1 of Lepturacanthus savala. Classification (NCBI taxonomy): domain Eukaryota; kingdom Metazoa; phylum Chordata; class Actinopteri; order Scombriformes; family Trichiuridae; genus Lepturacanthus; species Lepturacanthus savala. The sequence continues at coordinate 367,068 of CM060473.1, read as the reverse complement.
AAAAATGAAATAAAACCAGAAAAAAAACAAATAAATCCAGATAAAATGAAATAAAAACAGAGAAAAACAAATAAATCCAGAAAATAATGAAATAATGAAATAAATCCAGATAAAACCAGAATAATACCAATTAAAACCAGATAAAACCAGAGTTGGACTGGCGAATGGGGAATTTGTCCCATTCATTCTGGATGGGAGGAGCCTCTAGAGACTCGAGTGGGTGATGTCATCGTTATAGTGTAGAGAGACAGAAAATAGCTCTGAAAAAAAAATATCCAACTTGTGGGCCCGGCCACAATTTTCACCACACGTCAATGATTTTTACATCAAAACGTAGACACGACCGTCCTGATCGCTCCGATGTGACGACTGAAGCTGAGAGTTGGATGGTTTCGTTGCTACGAGGCTCCAAGTGCAGCTTGGTGCCCACTTTGCTCCCATTCACTCCAATTTTAAATTTGAATTTGATTGTCCTCGATTTTCTAAATCTTCATATTATTTAACCTACTCCTGTGTTCACAGTTCTGAAGCTACAGAAATAAAAGTTATATCAGCACGACCAGAGGAATCTCAGCTCTCAGAGAATATGATCATTTTGACTCTATCTTTCATGGTTTCTGATTTATGAGCAGGTGTTCAGGCTGTTTCAGCCATTTTAGACTTTCTGTCTGATCAGTTTCTGTCGGTTAGTGATGTCATCAGAGCACCTGCAGCAGAGCAGTTAGTCACCATGGTAACGGCCCAGCTGGTAACCATGTCAGGCTGAAAGCTGATTGGCTCATGATGTCAGACTGAAAGCTGATTGGCTCATGGTTTATCATTAATAACTTTGTATCTAAAGCTCCTACAACCATAGAAGTTAGTGACATCATGTGGAGGACCAATCAAACCAATTCCATGATATCTGGGCCCCGCCTCCTTAAAGCTGATTGGCTCATGGGTTTTCCTTAATAACTTTGGATCTAAAAGTCAAACGCTCACCAAACTTTTTGAGAGTGATGAACGGAACACCCTTCATCATATGTAGCCATGTGGTGGTTACCATGGTGATGAAGTCGCTGTTTCGTTGCCATTAATTCCCATAAAGTTATCACTGATGTTGTATGACACCGACAGCCCAGAGTCCAGACCCAACTCTCACAATTTACATGGGAATTGTCTAGTCATTATTATAGTTGTCTGCCTTAATTAACTAATAATTAAGGCAGACAATTATTTTATCCCCCATTTAGGCAATTTTTTGTTAATTCATTCATCATTGTAAACGGCTGTACCTCAGTGGATTTTAAATTTTTAATTTATTTGCTTTGATTACATTGTAGATTTACAATAAATATTGTATTTACTGATACTGTAAAAAATACTGTTGAGTGTTTTCACAACAAATGTTATATCACTTGAATACATGGTTGTGTTTTTAAAGTAAAAATGTAATGAGGTGTGAAATGTGGGTATTTAATGCATCAAGGATTCAGTTTCCCCAAATTCAATATTGTATCATGGAAGCAAGAATCTCAAAAAAATAAAACCAGAATGAAACCAAATAAAACCAGATAAAACTAAATAAAACCAAATAAAACCAGATAAATATGAATGTTTTACAAACAGGATAAACTACATTCAGAATCCAATAATGTATTGTGGAAGCAAGAATCTCAATATGACGCTGCATTGATTTTATCCTCCACCACTCGTTCTTCATTCAACAAACTCACCCTTTGAAGATCCTGAAGCTGCTTGAGTCCTGGAGTCGAGACGTTTCTCAGAACCTTTGTGCTGTGTCTCCAGTTGTGTTTGTCCTTTTATCCTCTTCCTGTTCACTCAAACACTGCAGTTTTATGAGTGAAGGTAATCATCGTTTTATTACTGCTTCTTGAGAATATGTTTTCTCTTCAGCTGATTCCCTGTTCTCCAGCTGTGTTTATCAAGGTTGAGGTCACATTTATTATACTTAAGGTGCATGAGTGTAATCCGGTTCTTTAACAGCAATAAAGTGAGAGATCATGTATTTTTCAAATCAACGTGGCAACGTGGCATAAATGTGGCACAGATCTGAATTTTGTACTTGTAGTGGAACAGATCCACGGTCTCTGGTGATGGAGATGAACTTTAAGGTGTCATGTGGTTTAGTTTAGTGGTTGTTAACCTGGCCACACGAAATTAAGTCATTTCATCAAGAAGCCATGAAAAGGCCTTGTTCAAGCTCAAATATAAGGCCTTACATACACCAATGGGTGCAAAGAAGAGCAACTGAGCATCTACAGAACTCAGACCCCCTCCAGTATCTGAAATGCCTATACTAACACCAGAGGTTGAACGCAGACTGGTGTCCAAACCAAGCATCATGGAAAGAACAGGCCCTGAGGTGAAATCAAGTCCAACAGAAGAACTAAAATATCATGAAATTGAGGTAATCGATGAATCTGAGGATGAAGAAAAACCAAGGTTAAGACTAACTATGGAAATCCTCCAGGCACCAGAGTCGGCAAAAGAAGACGAGGTGTTCATCACTGACGCATGGAAGTCGATGTTTCCCATTCCAGACCTGAACGAGGCTTCAACACCAGTCGAGAGGAGCGAGAAGGAAAGGAAGGACGAACCAGAACCAGACAAGATACAGAGTTGGAGGCTGAGAAGAACCATAGAGTAAGAAGGAGTCAGGAGGAGACTATTAGATATTGGACATTATAGATTTTGCAGTCAGAACCGGCAGAACTAAACACTGTTTAGGGTTTTGGTGAAATGAAGCCTAAAAGTAAGAGGAACTAGTTTAAAGCTGAAGAACAAACAGTATAATTTTGTGATTCAAGCTAATAATAAGTCAAATAAATGATAAATAAGTACTAATAAAGTGTGAAAATGTAACAGAAATGAACTTATAAACTGTGAAATGCAATAAAATAGTGATTAAAATGTATCAGAGACAGAGATCATGAGTGTAATAGGGAAGTGAGAATTGCAGAGGAAAGTACCAGATACAGAAGACGTGTTTGACATTCACACTGAATCCTGTTGTTGTTGTAGCAAATGGCGTAACACTGAAACTTATTTATGCTGACTGCTTTAGTTTTGCCATAGAGTTATGAACCGACTAATAATAGTCTAATAAGGGACGAGTGGCGGTTTGTGAGTTTTAGAGAAATCCTGATTTTTTATTGATTGATTTTTGATTTTATAACCCTTTTACTTCATTTATTTTGCTGTGAGCTCTTGCATATCTTGAATAAAGCACTCTATCTGCATTTAAAGTAAAAGCCTACTAGCTGTCTTGTTTGGTCATCAGGTTGTTTTTCTTATCTTAAAGATGCTCTGGTCCTGTACCATCCAAACAGAACACTGCGGTCTCAGAATGCAGGTCTACTGGTAGTTCCACTGGGCCATAAAAGTACAGTAGGAGCTAGAGCCTTTAGTTACCAAGCCCCTGTTTTATGGAACCAACTCCCAACTGATATTAAAGAGGCCGACACAGTCTGTGCATTTAAGGTTAGACTGAAAACATTCCTGTTCCAAAAGGCCAAAGGTCAGGGTAGTTAAAGGTAGACTTAAACCCACAGTTCAGTCTAAGCTGCCCTAGGAGTCAGAATGCTGGGGGAAGTACAGTCACTGAGCTCTATCATCTCTTTCTGGTACCATGTACCACTATCATTAATAAACAGGATCTAGTTTATACTTGGTCTTTACATCACTATTCACCCAGAGTCCTTCTCCCCAACGATGACGACTCCTGATGTGACTCATCGAGGCCCCTGATGAACCTTCACCTGCCTGGTTGGACCCACCCTTCTGCCCCCACCCTACAGCATCTCTACAGACTGAAGCATCTTTATAGACTATTACTTCATCAGATAGATGTCTGTCAGTCCTGGTTCATCTATAGTCTGTCCGTCCATGGGAGTGGATCTCTCCTTCACTGTGGTCCTCCTCCAGGTTTCTCCTTTTTCCCACTGGGTTTTGGAGTTTTTCCTTGTTGTAACAGAAATGAACTTATAAACTGTGAAATGCAATAAAAAAGTGATTAAAATGTATCAGAGACAGAGATCATGAGTGTAATAGGGAAGTGAGAATTGCAGAGGAAAGTACCAGATACAGAAGACGTGTTTGACATTCACACTGAATCCTGTTGTTGTTGTAGCAAATGGCGTAACACTGAAACTTATTTATGCTGACTGCTTTAGTTTTGCCATAGAGTTATGAACCCACATGTCTAATAAGGGGCGGCCACTAGGCCATGTTCTGATGATTTGACAGAAGCTAGCTAGATGTCACTCTGCTGGTAAAAATGTGCTTTCCACAGCAGTTTTCCATCCACCAAAGTTAAGAATAGAAACCCTAGATTTTTAGTCCAAGGTTGCTCTGTTTGGGTTGCATGGGGACACTGTGACCCTCAGAATAACGAAGCCACTCCACCAAAGAAAATCAGAAGATTCTTTTGATGTGATGAGGCAACCGGCTAATGACCATTGGCCATTAGCGTTCGATCCAGATCCAGAACTGGTTATGAGCTGGAGCTCATACACCAAATGCCATTCCAAAGACTCTGAACTCAAAACATTTCTTTCCCTTTCTAGTGCAATTGAACCATTATATCATAATCTATAACCCCTCATATTTGTTTGTTTATCCATTTATATAGTTCATGTACAAAGAATTACATGTTGTACAAAAAATACACATGATATATAAATACACATACAAATGTGTTCACTGATATCATTCGTCATCATTATCATGTGACCTTTGCCCAACCAAGTTTCAGTTAAAACATGAAATCGAGGTTGTACTTGATAATAAAACCATTAAAACTGCTTTTCCTGGTAAAGACCTGACATTCAAACAATGGATATGTGTAGAAATTGTAACTTAGTGTGGAAACAAAACACAGGTTTTGTATATGAAAACAAATCAAAATGGTAGGGTATAAGTAAGTCTGACATCCCTTTCACTGCAACCCTCACCCGTGTCTACCGCAACGGGAAACGCACCAGTACTCAGATCACTGGGAAGTATGAAAACACTGCGATTGGAGAAGTGAAGGCCGTGGTGGAGCGTTGTACAGCTATCCCCAACGCTCTGCCATGCCCCACAAAGAAATAATAGAATAAGCCCTGTGTAGCCTTACTTCTACATTCCTGACTAAAGATGAACTGAAGAAGAGAATTTCATTTTCACAGATCAGTTGAATGTCAGAAGCAACAGGTTGGCTCTTTGTTGGCTCAATAAATAAAATTGGATTAAAAGGAAATAGTGTCTTGGCTTAATTTTGACTCATTTGATCAAAGGAAAAGGGTTTAGTATCATTTCATTTGACTTGTGTCTGTCTTTACTTCTTTTTAAAAGCTTAAAAAGCTTTAAAAGCTTTTTGAGTGATTGAAATGACAAGAACGTCATACAAAGTCTTACACTGAGGTCCACTCTTAGAGAGTTACACAGGTACAAACTCACAAGTTCAGTCAGTCAGTCAGTCATTTTCTATACCTGCTTATTCCTCATTAGGGTCGCAGGGGTCTGCTGGAGCCTATCCCAGCACGTTACGGCGAGAGGCAGGGATACACCCCAGATGGTCGCCAGCCAATCGTGGGGCACACACACCATTCACTCACACACTCACACCTACGGGCAATTTAGAGTCGCCAATTAACCTGAGCATGTTTTTGGACTGTGGGAGGAAGCCGGAGTACCTGGTGAAAACCCACGCAGACACGGGGAGAACATGCAAACTCCACACAGAAAGGTCCCAGACCCAGGACCAAGGAGGTCTTGAACCTGCGACCTTCTTGCTGTGAGGCAACAGCGCTAACCCCTGCGCCACCATGTCGCCCCTCACAAGTTCAATTATCATTAATTCTCCATTTGAAATTAAATCACCTAACATTACCAGTGTCTTATATTCCTGTGTTAACTTTTAATTTAAAGGATAAATAGACAAAACAACCACAACAGTGTGTGTGTGTCCATAAAATGTTGATATGAAGGTTCCATATATTATTCTACATCATGGCTTTTCTAATAATATTCTTTACCTTCCCAGGTCCAGAAAAAGGCTTAATGCTTACAATGAACCTTCCTAAGACCAAATTAGTTTTTTCCTACATAGAGAGACACCAGACACTCAAAGTATTCACAAGAACTACAAAAAGGAAAGAATACGCTCTTTCTATATGAAGGAGTGTAGAATGTTACAGCCAGGTTTGCAGACATAGTCATAACGTCCAACAAATGAGTTGTATTGAATCAAGATTTTATTGATCTGCTGACCAAAGGTACATGTCTGAATCCTGAGGTTTTCATCAGTGGACCACTACCAATAGTTCAAGGAAGAGAGAGATTCAGCAGGCTGATGATGCTATATTCCACCTTGCTCCTCTCATTTGTTTTAATTTATGTATTTTATATGTCTGCTGCCATTTCCATCTTTTTATCTTATTGTAGATGGGTCTGGTGAAGCCAGTCCAACTCTTATAATCCTACAGCTATATTATTATATCTTATTATATATTCTTCCGTAAAAAGTGTGGCTTCTCCTCCTAGGTTTTTGAGAAAACCCCAACAATAGTTATATCAAATCGACCGGCTCGGCCGGGAATGGTGTGGAAAGACTTTTCTCAGAGATTCCCGTAACTATGGCGACATTGTCGCCGTTTTTGTCCAGAAATTTTCCCCATTCATTCCGGATGGGAGGAGCCTCCCGAGGTTAGAGTGGGTGATGTCATCGTTAGAGTGTAGAGGGAGAGAAAACAGCTCTGAAAAATAAATTTAGAAATTGCCAGAGTAGCCACAATTTTAACCGCACATCAATAATCTTTATATCAAAACGTAGGCACGACCGTCCTGATCGATAAAATACCATTAACCAAGCTATGAGTTCTACGGTTTTGTCGCTACGAGCCTCCAAGCGCATCTTGCTCCCTCTTTTGCTCCCATTTAGTCCCATATTAAATTTGAATTTAAAAAACCTAGATTTTCAAAATCTTCCTACTTTTTAAACTGCTCCTGTGCTCACATTTTTTAAGTTACAGAAATAACAATTATATCAGTACGACCAGGGGAAGGTCTGCTCTCTGAAAATATGATCATTTTGTCTCCATCTTTTACAGTTTTCGAAGTATGAGCATTTGTTCGGCATGTGTTTCTGCCTCCCCAGGTTTAGTCGGTTAGTCATGAATTCAAATGTAGCAGAGCAGTTAGTCACCATGGTAACGGCCCAGCTGCTGGAGAAAGCTGCTCAGCAACTCAGCAGAAAGCTGATTGGCTCATGATGTCAGACTGAAAGCTGATTGGCTGAATGGTTTTCATCAATAACTTTGAATCTAAAGTACTTACAACCATATAACTTAGTGGAGATCATGTTGAAGACTAATCAAACTGATTTCATAGTATTGTGGCCCCGCCTCCTCAAGCTGATTGGCTCATGGGTTTCCCATAATAACGTTGGATCTAAAGTTCATAGACTCACCAAACTTTTTAAGATTGATAATACTATCACCCCGCACCATCCTTAACCACATGGTGGTTACTATGGTGACAAAGTTACCATTTCAGTGCAATTGATTCTCATGCAATGACCCCTGACATCCCCAGAGCGGGAATTGTCTAGTTATGAATTAATATGTTGTTTTTCACTGATACATTTAAGCTTATATATCTCACAGATGTTTTTCTATTAGTCCAATTTGATTTTTTCAATGTCAAATGTCACACATCAATGTGTTCCTAATGACGTCATTTTGTGATTTAATCTGTGATTTGTATAAATATGAATGTATTGTGAGTTCAGTTAGTTTTATTCCTTCAGGTCCTGATGAAACAAAAAGCCTGAAAAAAGGTTTCCTTTAATGAAATGAGACCAGGACAAATAAAATCAAGAGTTTAGTTCTTTTTAACCCATTTTTATTTATTGGACCAACAAACCACCATCCTGTGTTGTTCTGAGCATTTTAGCAGAATTAACTGTAGTAAACTACTACAGTACAGGTACATGAAATCATATCATACAAACTTAATATAAATCAATAATTACATTACAATTTAAATTTATCAGTTTCACACAATGTTAAGTGATAATACCCAAGATTCCATTCCTTGTTGTGTCATTATATAACATATGAATATCACCAATATGATTTATTTGCTTGGCTTCATAATCAACTCATTAAAGATGTATAGCATAATAGCATTTCCCACCACCCTGATTAAACTGCATAAAAACTTAAACAGCTGACATACAGACTTTTTTTGTGCAGGAGTTTTTTCTATGGTTGGACTGATTGTCGAAGGTGTTGAGTTACATTTATTTAGATGTATCAGATTCATTAGGTCTTCATTCATAATATGAGTATTGACTGTTTTATTCTATCACAGAGATGTAGGAGATGTTTTCTTCGATGGTAAAACTTCAGTTTTCATGAGAATGTTTGAAAAACAACGTGACACGTCTGTGATAGTAGAAAACAGGTAATAATCATGTTTTATGGTTGGTTTTACTTGCACGGCTGAGCGTTTTCTATCGGTATACACCGCTCCACCACAGCTCGGACTTCTCCAATCTCTACGCCATCGTACTTCCCACTGATCTGCGTACTTCTGATTTGTCCGTTGTGGTATTTGCGGGTGAGTTGTGCTGTAAACGGGATGTCTGACTTGTACTTGTAACCCACCATAAACACTTTGCAGTAATGGTTTGGTGGGACGTCAAGCTCCACAGTAACTTCATGGGACGTTGCTTCAGTGTACGTTTCTCCTCCTGAGAAACTGAGCGTGACCTCAGCGCTCATCTCCAGATTTCCAGATATGACTCCAGGGATTCCTGCAGTGAAGCTTGTCCTCACCCCTGCAGAGATGGAAGAGCCGATGTCCCACCTTTTCTCCACCGTACTTGTCTTTGTGAGAGTAGCCTTTTTCAACACTTTCCTGCACTCGTTGTTGCTGACGGCAGAGATGCGCATCGTCTCTGGAGGATACGATATGATCTTTGCTGCATCAGTTTTGTACTTGACATTGGTGATTTCCTCACTTCGAACGTCCTTATTGATGGTCAGGACCTCGTAGTGATAGTACCAATATTCTTTACCTTCCCAGGGAAGGTAGAAGCACTCATTAATGGGATGCACTTTCCCTAGACCATACTTGTTTTTTCCTACATAGAGTACATCATAAGAACAGGTTCTGACTGAATTTTGGGGTACAGAACCATAGGAATCTTCCTTCCACTCCAGAACCTCCAGGTTTCCTTCATTGACAAGAATCTCAAAGTGGGAGGCCCGACGCTCTTCGTGTCTATAGGGGTAGAGGCAGTAAGGACCAAATCGACTGTTGTAGAAACCGGCGTGGCAGCCAACTTGGCAGATGTAGTCAACGCGTCCATGATAATTGGTGTAAAGCGAGACAGCGTTGTTGGGGAGCGAGCCGGTCCAGGTCTGCCACTTCAGGTTCCCGTTATCAAACCAGGAAGAGCTAGAGCGAGAGTGAGAGCGAGAGAGAGCCTGGAATTTCTGTTGTAGTTTAGCAGGAGTCAGAGGAGATCGATCTGTTTTCACCGACACCTTAACCTGGTTTTCAGGAATTCTGTCCTGTAGACCTGGGATTGGGACTGTACGAAAGAAAAGAGAAAAAAGGCAGAAACACTGTTAACACTGGTGTCATTTCAGAGAGTGAGATGCTGCTTATTGTCCACTAGGTGGCAGCACTGAGGTCAACAAAGACTGTTTCAAGTCTCTGAAAAGAAGAAGAAACTTTCAAGTTTGCCCTTTAGAGTGAAATTGATGGCAGGGCTCTATCTACTATAGTTTTGCTGTTACAATGCTTTGAACACGTCATGTGACCTGATCACGACATCATGATCATAAACTTAATTAGGGTTAATTAGAAGCAGTATAGCTTCTAGTTTGAGGTCAATGAGTTTGTACCGTTTCCTTCCTTTGAGGTTTTCTTCACAGCATCCTGAAGACTGGCTGAGGACAGAGCCAGCAGGACCACTACCAACCACAGCTTCATCTGCAACACAATGAAACCAAATAAATCCAGATAAAATGAAATAAAACCAGAATGAAACCAGATAAATCTGAATGTTTTACAAACAGGATAAACTACATTCAGAATCCAATAATGTATTGTGGAAGCAAGAATCTCAATATGACGCTGCATTGATTTTATCCTCCACCACTCGTTCTTCATTCAACAAACTCACCCTTTGAAGATCCTGAAGCTGCTTGAGTCCTGGAGTCGAGACGTTTCTCAGAACCTTTGTGCTGTGTCTCCAGTTGTGTTTGTCCTTTTATCCTCTTCCTGTTCACTCAAACACTGCAGTTTTATGAGTGAAGGTAATCATCGTTTTATTACTGCTTCTTGAGAATATGTTTTCTCTTCAGCTGATTCCCTGTTCTCCAGCTGTGTTTATCAAGGTTGAGGTCACATTTATTATACTTAAGGTGCATGAGTGTAATCCGGTTCTTTAACAGCAATAAAGTGAGAGATCATGTATTTTTCAAATCAACGTGGCAACGTGGCATAAATGTGGCACAGATCTGAATTTTGTACTTGTAGTGGAACAGATCCACGGTCTCTGGTGATGGAGATGAACTTTAAGGTGTCATGTGGTTTAGTTTAGTGGTTGTTAACCTGGCCACACGAAATTAAGTCATTTCATCAAGAAGCCATGAAAAGGCCTTGTTCAAGCTCAAATATAAGGCCTTACATACACCAATGGGTGCAAAGAAGAGCAACTGAGCATCTACAGAACTCAGACCCCCTCCAGTATCTGAAATGCCTATACTAACACCAGAGGTTGAACGCAGACTGGTGTCCAAACCAAGCATCATGGAAAGAACAGGCCCTGAGGTGAAATCAAGTCCAACAGAAGAACTAAAATATCATGAAATTGAGGTAATCGATGAATCTGAGGATGAAGAAAAACCAAGGTTAAGACTAACTATGGAAATCCTCCAGGCACCAGAGTCGGCAAAAGAAGACGAGGTGTTCATCACTGACGCATGGAAGTCGATGTTTCCCATTCCAGACCTGAACGAGGCTTCAACACCAGTCGAGAGGAGCGAGAAGGAAAGGAAGGACGAACCAGAACCAGACAAGATACAGAGTTGGAGGCTGAGAAGAACCATAGAGTAAGAAGGAGTCAGGAGGAGACTATTAGATATTGGACATTATAGATTTTGCAGTCAGAACCGGCAGAACTAAACACTGTTTAGGGTTTTGGTGAAATGAAGCCTAAAAGTAAGAGGAACTAGTTTAAAGCTGAAGAACAAACAGTATAACTTTGTGATTCAAGCTAATAATAAGTCAAATAAATGATAAATAAGTACTAATAAAGTGTGAAAATGTAACAGAAATGAACTTATAAACTGTGAAATGCAATAAAATAGTGATTAAAATGTATCAGAGACAGAGATCATGAGTGTAATAGGGAAGTGAGAATTGCAGAGGAAAGTACCAGATACAGAAGACGTGTTTGACATTCACACTGAATCCTGTTGTTGTTGTAGCAAATGGCGTAACACTGAAACTTATTTATGCTGACTGCTTTAGTTTTGCCATAGAGTTATGAACCGACTAATAATAGTCTAATAAGGGACGAGTGGCGGTTTGTGAGTTTTAGAGAAATCCTGATTTTTTATTGATTGATTTTTGATTTTATAACCCTTTTACTTCATTTATTTTGCTGTGAGCTCTTGCATATCTTGAATAAAGCACTCTATCTGCATTTAAAGTAAAAGCCTACTAGCTGTCTTGTTTGGTCATCAGGTTGTTTTTCTTATCTTAAAGATGCTCTGGTCCTGTACCATCCAAACAGAACACTGCGGTCTCAGAATGCAGGTCTACTGGTAGTTCCACGGGGCCATAAAAGTACAGTAGGAGCTAGAGCCTTTAGTTACCAAGCCCCTGTTTTATGGAACCAACTCCCAACTGATATTAAAGAGGCCGACACAGTCTGTGCATTTAAGGTTAGACTGAAAACATTCCTGTTCCAAAAGGCCAAAGGTCAGGGTAGTTAAAGGTAGACTTAAACCCACAGTTCAGTCTAAGCTGCCCTAGGAGTCAGAATGCTGGGGGAAGTACAGTCACTGAGCTCTATCATCTCTTTCTGGTACCATGTACCACTGTCATTAATAAACAGGATCTAGTTTATACTTGGTCTTTACATCACTATTCACCCAGAGTCCTTCTCCCCAACGATGACGACTCCTGATGCGACTCATCGAGGCCCCTGATGAACCTTCACCTGCCTGGTTGGACCCACCCTTCTGCCCCCACCCTACAGCATCTCTACAGACTGAAGCATCTTTATAGACTATTACTTCATCAGATAGATGTCTGTCAGTCCTGGTTCATCTATAGTCTGTCCGTCCATGGGAGTGGATCTCTCCTTCACTGTGGTCCTCCTCCAGGTTTCTCCTTTTTCCCACTGGGTTTTGGAGTTTTTCCTTGTTGAAGGAGGGTCTAAGGACGAGGATGTCTGGGTCACTTTGGACTGGATTTTGTGAAGCACTTTGAGACAACTGTGTTGTAAAATTGGGCTATACAAATAAAGTGAATTGAATTAAAGAATTACAAGCCTCTCCTCATTGATGTAAAAACAATCAGTTCTGTGTCTAAGCCAAGTCCATTGATGAAGGCTCTTGTAGGTTGAACTAGAAATGAATATTCCCTTAACAATAAAAGTATATTTATTGTTTAAATAAATTACCAGCAATTATAACAACTGTTACCATTTAGGAAGAAGCTGCTGTTAACTAAGTATTTCTATTACCAGGCAATAGGGGTGCAGGTGTAAAGTTAGAGGAAGGCTAGAGGCTAAAGGTAGCAGGCTTCGAATTCTAGCAGCCAAAAGTTAATAAATCAGAATCCTGTCCATGTGTCTCCAAGCAGCTGATTTCAAACCGCTTTAAGGTGTAGTTGGCCTGGTGTTCCAGGGTAACACTGATGGTCAGAGTAGGACGCTGTGGCAGCAAAGTGTAAAAACACACAGATCAGTGTAGGTAATGCAGTAGAGACTCTGTGAACAGCTTTTTGCTGCCTTTTCATCTTCTTGTCTTCTCCTCTGCACTTTTCTTTCCCTTTCTAGTGCATTTTAACCATTATATCACAATCTATAACCCCTCATATAAAGTATAAACCAGCCGGAGGTCAACCAGGATCATTTTCATCCACAGTCATCAGGACATAAAACAAGACAAAACAAGAAAAACTAAAAACAAATGACAAGAGACAGAAAAAAAATCTCTTCTGTATAAAGTGGACTCTTTACATATAATTAAAATGTGTTCACTGCCTCTTTATCCATCGACCATCTGTCCGTCTACACCCAAACTACACACAGAAAGTCCCATCAGGACGTATCATCCTACCCTTTGAACAAACAAAGGACCATAAACAAAGACATAATTACTGAAGCCATAAATTAGTAGAGCGATGTGAAGGTGGAGCTGATAGTAAAACCCAGTGTATCTGAGATTACTGCTCCTACATCCTTCCAGGAGGCCTGATTAGAGGGACAGCAGCAGAAAACATGAGCGTGGTCCACCGTCATTACTCCACACTCCCTCCACCAGGTGAGCTGACTGCTGTTTCTGTTTGGGAGTAATAAAAAAACTAATCAAGTTCTTCCAACAGAAGTCTCCAGGTCAGGGAGTTGGTAGAAGACTGTGTTTTCCCAGCTTCAGCCACACGTCTGAGGATATTTCAGTGTTAAGCTCCTTTTCCCTTCGCTGCTGTATGTAGTCTGTTCTGTCCTTCCTCAGTGATGTGATACCATTGTATAATTTGCTTATGAGACGTTTATCACTTTCTGAATTATATGCATTGATAAATATTTGAATAGCCGTTGATGGCTCCACTGGGTTAGGGCCTTTCACTTTTTTCCAGAAGTAGTCGTGAAGCTGTAAAAGTCCTGCCTATTCAGTCCGTATGTCTGACAAAGACTGTCAAACCATTAAGCTTCCAGTTTTTAACAATAATGCATATGGAGGTGATACCAAGAAAGGTCCATTGTCTGTATCTGTGATGGTGCAGTGCTGGTATAACATCAGCCATCTTAGTAGTTTTACCTTGTTTCTGTAATTTGAGCAAGAGATTCTCTGTCTTTAATATTTCTTTTTCCTTTCCAACACATCCAAGTATTGACTGCATTGGTCTATTGATTAAGGATAACTCCATGGTCTTCCATTTAGCAATATAAGATGAATTGCACCAGAAGATAAATAATACTCCCTTAAAGATGGGAGGCCCATGCCCCCCCCCCCCCCTTTCCCTCGGCAGCTGGAGGGTAGAGAATTTGACCCTTGGTCTTTTCTTATCCCATATGAATCGTGAAATCTGCTTAATTCATTCCCTGAATTGTTTCTGGGGAGTTTCTACTGGAAGTGATAGTAAAAGGTATAATAATCTAGGAAGGATATTTATTTTAACCGATCCGATTCTGCTGCCAAAGTCAAGAGGGAGCAAGCCCCACCGTCCGAGGTCATCATATATTTTTGTGTTAATACAGTTATAATTTATATCAAATAGCTGCTTTTACTCCCAAGTACTTAATGTGTATTAATCCTTTCCTTCTTTAGGGATAACTGACCCTAACCCTCCAGGAGGGGGGAGAGCGCCTTCTTTCAAGGTATAATTAAAACAAGTCAAGAGTCAAAGAGTTCAAGAATAAGGATTTATAATAGTATAATATATAAGGATTTATAATAGTATAATATATAAGGATTTATAATAGTATAATATATAAGGATTTATAATAGTATAATATATAAGGATTTATAATAGTATAATATATAAGGATTTATAATAGTATAATATATAAGGATTTATAATAGTATAATATATAAGGATTTATAATAGTATAATATATAAGGATTTATAATAGTATAATATATAAGGATTTATAATAGTATAATATATAAGGATTTATAATAGTATAATATATAAGGATTTATAATAGTATAATATATAAGGATTTATAATAGTATAATATATAAGGATTTATAATAGTATAATATATAAGGATTTATAATAGTATAATATATAAGGATTTATAATAGTATAATATATAAGGATGTATAATAGTATAATATATAAGGATTTATAATAGTATAATATATAAGGATTTATAATAGTATAATATATAAGGATTTATAATAGTATAATATATAAGGATTTATAATAGTATAATATATAAGGATGTATAATAGTATAATATATAAGGATTTATAATAGTATAATATATAAGGATTTATAATAGTATAATATATAAGGATTTATAATAGTATAATATATAAGGATGTATAATAGTATAATATATAAGGATTTATAATAGTATAATGTATAAGGATTTATAATGTATAAGGATTTATAATAGTATAATATATAAGGATTTATAATAGTATAATATATAAGGATTTATAATAGTATAATATATAAGGATGTATAATAGTATAATATATAAGGATTTATAATAGTATAATATATAAGGATTTATAATAGTATAATATATAAGGATTTATAATAGTATAATATATAAGGATTTATAATAGTATAATATATAAGGATTTATAATAGTATAATATATAAGGATTTATAATAGTATAATATATAAGGATTTATAATAGTATAATATATAAGGATTTATAATAGTATAATATATAAGGATTTATAATAGTATAATATATAAGGATTTATAATAGTATAATATATAAGGATTTATAATAGTATAATATATAAGGATGTATAATAGTATAATATATAAGGATTTATAATAGTATAATATATAAGGATTTATAATAGTATAATATATAAGGATTTATAATAGTATAATATATAAGGATTTATAATAGTATAATATATAAGGATGTATAATAGTATAATATATAAGGATTTATAATAGTATAATGTATAAGGATTTATAATGTATAAGGATTTATAATAGTATAATATATAAGGATTTATAATAGTATAATATATAAGGATTTATAATAGTATAATGTATAAGGATGTATAATAGTATAATGTATAAGGATGTATAATAGTATAATGTATAAGGATTTATAATAGTATAATATATAAGAATTTATAATAGTATAATGTATAAGGATTTATAATATATAAGGATTTATAATAGTATAATGTATAAGGATTTATAATAGTATAATATATAAGAATTTATAATAGTATAATATATAAGGATTTATAATATAATATACTATTACAGACTGCTGCTAGGCGTATTTGTAATAATAGAGTCTCTGATCTTAGATGATATTCTCTGCTTGTTGTTTTCGAAGCCTCCAAGCTAACAATTTTGTCGCTTTCTGCCTCATAGTATCGTTGCTTCATAAACCTTATATTTTTTTCAACTTCTTCATTTAGTATTTTATCTATTTCCTGCTTTGCATTTCTAATTTGTTGGGGTTCCTACTATACGCTTGTTCTAGATCTTAGTTTTTCCTGCCATTCAGACAATTGTTGGGCCTTCATGTTTTTCAGCATGGCGGTCCTGGATATGATCCTCCCCCTAAGAACTGCTTTGGCTGCATCCCATAACACTGCAGGGTTTACCTCCCCGTTATCATTATCCTGTAAATAATAGGATCATTCAACAAGCTGATATTTAACCTCCACTAAATCCAGAATGGTCTGAAAGATCCCTCTGACCTGTGCTTTAATCGGTGTAGATCCTGGTTATGGAGAAATAATCTGTTCTTGAATGAACTATGTGAACCACCATTCATCAATCAGTCCCATGTTTTTTTGTTTCCTTCTTCTTTTCTTATTGGTTGTATGTAATGAAGGATTTATAAGCATATTAAAATCTCCTGCACAGATAAGGGTCCCATATGTTTCTGAACAATTAGACTAAACACCTTTTTATAAAAAGACATATCACTCCCAGGTGGGGTATAAACATGAAGTAAAGTCACCTCTTTTTGGTCTATTTTCCCCTTTATCAAATCAGACTCTGTCGCTTATTTCGGACATAAATTCAAACCTAACTGAGTTTGCGATCAATATAGCAACTCCTTGTTTTTTTACCATTTTATATGAGGAAAAGAAAGTATTTCTAAAGCCCATTTATTTAGTTTTTCAGACTTAGTTTTTTATAGGAATATTTAGCCCATTCATATTCAGGGAGAGTTATAATATTACATAGATTTTACTTTCCAAACATTGCACCTGTAACATCCAAGACCTCAAAAAAAGAACAAAATAGAGTAAAACAAAAGAAGTCAAGGAACTATAATACACATGGAACAGAACAGAAACTGCTTTTCCTGGTAAAGACCTGATATTCAACCAATAGAACTGTGTAGAAATTGAAACAAAACACAGGTTTCATATATGAAAACATCAGAAAATGGGTCAACTTTGACCCCTGGATAACAGGATTGTACAGGAATCCCAACAGGATCTGATGCTGCTTGAAAAACATGACGTGGATTTGTCAGTTTTCATTGTTGTGGCAGCTGCTGTTTGACCCGAGACCATGTTTAGCATGAACAAAGTCAGGAAAATACATATTTGCGTTGATTGGAAAAAAAAATCCTCTGAAAAGCTCCTGAGGGCTGTTCCTGAACATCATGTAGACAATGAACCACATGAAACAGTATTTAAGGAAGAATCCAACTCAAGACACAGCAGAAGGTTTTAGAGGCATCTCAACTCCAGAGTTCAATCACCTCACAGGATCATCAGAGGGTGAGTGGACGACACTGTTTGACTCCAGACAGCTTGTTGTTCATCTTATCAGGTTTATTATGTGAGTCATTGAGATGGTTTAACAGCGTTTTACCTGTGTCACACTGAAGACAACTCAACTCAACTCAACTCAACTCAAATCAGTCGTCAGGCATCACAACACTCTCTTCTACTGAGAATTGATGCCTTGGTCAAATTTAATAATTATAATATAGAATTAGAAGAGAAAAAAGCAACATGAATGGCTGAAGGAGCAGTGATCTAGTCCGAGGACAGAAGTGCAGGTGTTTGACTTCTATCTGTCCACGTGTCTCTAACCCTTTTGGAAAAAGATCTTAAAAACAGGTTTAAGAGTATTTGTGGGATTTTATTTTGTCATATCAGATTATTTCTCTTCAGGCAACAAACTTTTCCTTTTCATGGTTTGTGGGTTTGATACCGCGTTATAAACTTTATCCTTCTTGTTGTTGCAGATGAAGCTGTGGTTGTTGCTGCTGCCGACGCTGCTGGTTCTGTCCTCAACCAGTCGCAGCGACGCTGTGGAGCAACGTTCACAGGACGGAAACGGTAAAAACTCACTGACACAAACACACGCTTCAAAGCAAAGTCTCAAAGTAAAAAGTAAAGCAGCAGTATTATTAAAACAACATTTGTGACAGGGATTGGCCGGTCACCACAGAGCAGACATTTCAGGTTTTACAGAGTGAGTGTGTGAGAAGGCAGACTGCATTGCTGCTACAGAACTAACTCAGTGATTCTGGACCACAAAAGCTGCTGATAGAATAGTTTTCCATTGAAAATTAAACTAATAAATTCAGAAATT
Organism: Lepturacanthus savala; assembly: GCA_030544235.1. Classification (NCBI taxonomy): domain Eukaryota; kingdom Metazoa; phylum Chordata; class Actinopteri; order Scombriformes; family Trichiuridae; genus Lepturacanthus; species Lepturacanthus savala. The sequence goes on along the minus strand of CM060473.1, from coordinate 348,551 downwards.
GGCTAAATATGGTCATTTAATGAAACATGTATAAAACCTACAATTAAAACAAGATGTGAATTGTTTTACACACACGAAGCTTGTTTCTGCCTTTGCTCTTTTTATCCCAGATGTACCAGACGGACTTCCTGACAGCGACGCTACCTCGGTTCTAACAGACCAGGCTCATGCACGTCTCAGACAGAGGAGGCAGGCTCAGGCACCTCAAAGCAAACTGAAATGGAAGCGCTGGACTGGCTCTCTCCCTGATAATGCTGTTGGAATTTACAACAAATATGTTGGACGCTATGACTATGTCTGCAAAGCTTGGTGCGCACCTGGCTTCTATACTAAGTCAAAGGGTTCTTACTGTTACTACCCATATGGGAACAAAGAGCATTATAGTAAGTCATTTAGTATCCTTGTGAATGAGAACAACTTTGAGTCTCTGGTGTGGAAATCTGCTTCCTATGGTTCTGTCCCCAAAGATTCCGTTAGCTCCTGCAGTGATGGTCAACTCTATGTAGGAAAAAACAAGTACGGTCTTGGGAAGATTCATCGTAAGCATAAGGCCTTCTTCCTTCCCTGGAAAGGGAAGGAATATTATTACAAACACTACCAGGTGTTGACCATCAACAAGGATGTTACAAGTCAGGAAATCACTAATGTCAAATACAAAACTGATGCAGCTAAAATCTTATCGTATCCTCCACAGGCCATGAGAACCTCTTCCCTTAGCAACAATGCCTGTAGGTCAGTTAAGAAACAAGCTACTCTGACAAAGTCAAGTTCAGTGGCGAAAAGGTGGGATGTCGGCTCTTCTCTCATGGTAGGAGTCAAATCAACCATGACTGCAGGAGTTCCTGGCGTCGTATCTGGAAGTATAGAGCTCAGCGCTCAGGTTACAACCAGTTTCTCAGGAGGACAAACTAAAACGGAACAGGCCGCCCACTCTGTTCAAGTGGAGCTCGTTGTCCCACCAAACCATTCCTGTAAAATCAAAATGGTGGGGTATAAGTACAAGTCTGACATCCCTTTCACTGCAACCCTCACCCGTGTCTACCGCAACGGGAAACGCACCAGTACTCAGATCACTGGGAAGTATGAAAACACTGCGATTGGAGAAGTGAAGGCCGTGGTGGAGCGTTGTACAGCTATCCCCAACGCTCTGCCATGCCCCACAAAGAAATAATAGAATAAGCCCTGTGTAGCCTTACTTCTACATTCCTGACTAAAGATGAACTGAAGAAGAGAATTTCATTTTCACAGATCAGTTGAATGTCAGAAGCAACAGGTTGGCTCTTTGTTGGCTCAATAAATAAAATTGGATTAAAAGGAAATAGTGTCTTGGCTTAATTTTGACTCATTTGATCAAAGGAAAAGGGTTTAGTATCATTTCATTTGACTTGTGTCTGTCTTTACTTCTTTTTAAAAGCTTAAAAAGCTTTAAAAGCTTTTTGAGTGATTGAAATGACAAGAACGTCATACAAAGTCTTACACTGAGGTCCACTCTTAGAGAGTTACACAGGTACAAACTCACAAGTTCAATTATCATTAATTCTCCATTTGAAATTAAATCACCTAACATTACCAGTGTCTTATATTCCTGTGTTAACTTTTAATTTAAAGGATAAATAGACAAAACAACCACAACAGTGTGTGTGTGTCCATAAAATGTTGATATGAAGGTTCCATATATTATTCTCAATTACTGATAATTATTGGGTAACATTTGTGATATACAAACATTTTCTTCACAACAGAAGATAAAGATGTTTGCTCCTGTGCCTGATTATATTTTAAATAAAGGAGGAATATGTAAATACATATTGTTGGAGTACTGATTATCCTCCAGGCTACCCCAGAATGTCTGGACGTGTGGACTCATCTATAAAGATGTTGGTGATGAATACAGAGACGTCTCATATTGACACAGATGCTCTAAAAGATTCTACAAGATTCTTCCAATTATTGGAAATTGCCATTTTTTTGTAATAAACACTTTTTATCTGCAAAGAAGAGGGGTCTGAGGTGTTGATCTTCTTCATCAGCATCAACATCAAAGACACATCAATGACATTGTGGTTTCCTGTAACATCCTTATCAAAGGTCAGGACATTAATAACAATATTCTTTACCTTCCCAGGTCCAGAAAAAGGCTTAATGCTTACAATGAACCTTCCTAAGACCAAATTAGTTTTTTCCTACATAGAGAGACACCAGACACTCAAAGTATTCACAAGAACTACAAAAAGGAAAGAATACGCTCTTTCTATATGAAGGAGTGTAGAATGTTACAGCCAGGTTTGCAGACATAGTCATAACGTCCAACAAATGAGTTGTATTGAATCAAGATTTTATTGATCTGCTGACCAAAGGTACATGTCTGAATCCTGAGGTTTTCATCAGTGGACCACTACCAATAGTTCAAGGAAGAGAGAGATTCAGCAGGCTGATGATGCTATATTCCACCTTGCTCCTCTCATTTGTTTTAATGTATGTATGTTATATGTCTGCTGCCACTGCTCTAAATGTTTAGCAGAGATAATCACAAACTGGTTCATCAAATGACTCAACTCAGTTTTATGTGGCTTTTTTCATAAAGGAAATGAATTATTTGACAGATATACAGATGCCTCTTCTCACCTGGACATATCATATCCTAAACAATTAATAACCTGTAAAATGAGGACATTTTTAAGGAAATCATACATGGTATTCACTCAGCAGCCACTTTATTAGGTCCACCATGCTAGTAACGGGTTGGACCCCTTTGTCTTCAGAACTGCCTCAATTCTTGGTGGCATAGATTCAACAAGGTGCTGGAAGCATTCCTCAGAGAGTTTGGTCCATATTGACATGATGGCATCACACAGTTGGTGCAGATTTGTCGGCTGCACATCCATGATGTGAATCTCCCGTTCCACCACATCCCAAAGATGCTCTATTGGATTGAGATCTGGTGACTGTGGAGGCCATTTGAGTACAGTGAACTCATTGTCATGTTTAAGAAACCAGTCTGAGATGATTCCAGCTTTATGACATGGAGCATTATCCTGCTGAAAGTAGCATCAGAAGTTGGGTACATTGTGGTCATAAAGGGATGGACATGGTCAGCAACAATACTCAGGTAGGCTGTGGCGTTGCAACGATGCTCAATTGGTACCAAGGGGCCCAAAGAGTGCCAAGAAAATATTCCCCACACCATTACACCACCACCACCAGCCTGAACCGTTGATACAAGGCAGGATGGATCCATGCTTTCATGTTGTTGATGCCAAATTCTGACCCTACCATCCGAATATCGCAGCAGAAATCCAGACTCATCAGACCAGGCAACGTTTTTCCAATCTTCTATTGTCCAATTTCGATGAGCTTGTTCAAATTGTAGCCTCAGTTTCCTGTTCTTAGCTGAAAGGAGTGGCACCCGGCGTGGTCTTCTGCTGCTGTAGCCCATCTGCCTCAAAGTTGGACGTACTGTGTGTTCAGAGATGCTCTTCTGCCTACCTTGGTTGTAACGGGTGGTTATTTGAATCACTGTTGTCTTTCTATCAGCTCCAACCAGTCTGGCCATTCTCCTCTGACCTCTGGCATCAACAAGGCATTTCCACCCACAGAACTGCCGCTCACTGGATATTTGTTCTTTTTGGGACCATTCTCTGTAAACCCTAGAGATGGTTGTGTGTGAAAATCCCAGTAGATCAGCAGTTTCTGAAATACTCAGACCAGCCCTTCTGGCACCAACAACCATGTTCAAAGTGACTTAAATCACCTTTATTCCCCATTCTGATGTTTGAACTGCAGCTGATCCTCTACAGTCCTAAATGCATTGAGTTGCTGTCATGTGATTGGCTGATGAGACATTTGTGTTAACGAGCAGTTGGACAGGTGGACCTAATAAACATGTGCTCTATTAACCTTTTACATGGTGATTTCAACTCAAAAATGTCTAAATGTTATTGATGTCATTGGAACAACGACGGTAAATGTCTCTGAAAAAGAAACGTAAGTTGTTTAAAATCAGAAAAGAAGAAATAAACTTGATGCATCCATAACACTGTCTGCAGCTGCTTTACATCAGTGTTTTAGGCCTGGATTCTAATTAGTAGCTCGTTATGAAGCAGGTGAAGCTCCTCAAGGGCTCGTTAAGGAGTCAGTAATTAGAAACAGGTGTGTTTGAGTGGGATGATTTACATTCCTGTCATAGATCTGTTAATTCAACAGTTCAACAGCCTAAGGTTTATAGATTTAGTAAAATTATACATAAACAGAATTTATTATTTCCTGTCATCTTGTGACAGCTCTGTTAAACCAGTTATTTCAGCCGGAGGTTTATCAGAACAATCAGAACATTGATGTCCTGCAGCCTTTAAACCAGGAGAAGGAAACACGTATCACCTTAGAACAGAATCCTAAATCTAACATGACTTCATGATATCATGTCCAGTAACACTTCACTTGAATATGGGTTCGTAAGCCTGTTGTAGATATTAAAGAGATAAAATAACCTGAACATCATGAACATGATGAAACACTAAATAAACCCACATGACATTAAAGTGTCATTGATGGTTGGTTTGACATTAGCTGCCACAGAACCATCAGGATTGTGTCCTAAATGTTCTGCTTTTCATTAATAATTAATAATTAACGACATATTTCTGCTTTTCTTCTTATATAAACCAATATTTACACAATGAATTAACCTTCAATTTACACAAGAGGAGAGAAGAAGTGCAACCACATGATGTCAGTTATTCCATATTCAGTCAGTGGTTTGACTGTTAACCAGGTTTTAAACAGACACGGATCCAGCAGAGGGCAGCACCACATCAGCTGAGTCCTGTCAATTAATGAGGTTCATTTCAAAACTGAGAAATATCTTTCCCTTCAGCATATATATATATATATATATATATATATATATATATATATATATATATATATATATATATATATATATATATATATATATATATATATATATATATTTATATATATATTTAGTTACTGAGGTCTTGTTACTGTAGTGAAATAGTCTCATCCAGCTGTTTTTCTGCAGCTTTTACCAGCACTTCACCAGAAATAAATAAAACATAGACTCCATCTCTCGATCCATCTATATAATATACATCTGTATATATATATATATATATATATATATATATATATATATATATATATATATAGGATAGAACCAGTAGAAACCAGTAGAAACGTCTTCTATGAAACGTGTAAATCAAAATGTTAAACGTTGTTTTCTTTTTCTTTTACTTTATGTTTTTTCAGGAAGGAGAAGCAGGAACATGCTGTTGATGCTGAATATAAAGAATATTCATTCATTTAGGAGATAATGAAATATGTGACATGATGTTTATCTCCTGCTGATTTTACTCATTTTACTGATCCTGCTGATCCTGATCTTGCTGATCCAGATCCTGATCCAGATCCTGATCCAGATCCTGCAGCTTTGGGTCTGGTTTCAGAATCCACCGTGTATGACATGAAAAATGCAGCGACTTCATCTCTGAGCACATTTTCATTTCAGAGTCTCATCTCACGGCGTTTATGTCTGTGTGTAGCTGTGATGTCACAACTGCTGCCCCACAGCAGCTCATGTGTCATTAGAGGCCATTCTTCAACAGCAACTTAGAAGAGTTTTCATGCATAATCCAGTGAATATCACATCTATAATACATCAGTAGTTAATGCTTCATTACTGTGGTGGTTGTGTGACAACTTAAAAGTATAATGATATATTTAATGATAATTAATTATTAATTAAAATAGGCTGATATCAGGTCAAATCTTTTTGGTAAATCACTTGGTCGATAACACAAAACCAAATCTGCCTTTTCCCTGATTAATATGGAAAATATGATTATTCAGGTGCTATTAATATTGTTTTAATATTTTAGTTCTTATCTCATTGATATACATTTTCTGTAAAGTCTGGTCACATGCTACTGGAGGATGCATGACATTAAATCTGGTGTTCCCCAAGGCTCAATTTTAGGCCTCTTACTATTTACATTATAGGCTAATATCAGGAAATCGTTTGGGTCAATAACACAATTATCAAAGCTGCCTTTTCTATGTATATTTATGATTAATATTGACTGTTTATGATCATTTTGTGTTGTAATTATGTGATAAAATATAATTATTTAGATGCTATTAATCTTCTTATTTCAATATTTCATTAGCAGTTTCAGGTAAAATGGGTTTAACACCATCACATCACACCCGTCACTAAAATGTCAACATTTTTCAGTTTCGTATCTTTTATTGTTTTTTTATTTCAGTTCATTTGTCAGCTGCTATGCTAATACGCTGAACGATATGCTAATCAGGCTGATGAATATTCATGACATATGTAATAATATAATATAATAATATAATATTCATGAATTCATGATTCAACAGGCAGCTTCACAGGAATATTTGATTATTTTATCTCTTTTTATTTGATCTCTGTTTATCATCTACCTGCAGGTGATGAGTTAATGCAGCTCATGTCTACAGCCACAGGGTTTACTGGAGGATGTTGGTTTAAATAAAGTTAACAGCTGTCAGGTAGTTGGATCAGTGAAGAACATGTTGATTTAAACCAACATCCTCCAGTAAACCCTGTGGCTGTAGACATGAGCTGCATTAATTCATCACCTGCAGGTAGATGATAAACAGAACCTCCAATCAGCTGAGAGGTTTGGAGCTGACTCATTATCTGTTTATTTTTACTTTGACGTTTTTGAAAAACAGAATTTGAACATCTTAGTTTGTGAGGATGTGGAGGGTCAAAGGTTAAAATGCTTCACCTTTGATTTGATCCTGTTTTTATTGATCCCAACCTTCATGAAGGTTCCTGTGGCTGCAGCCTCTCAGCTGCTGAACGGAGCTGGTGGTGCAGCTGCTTTTAGTCTCAGACAGAGATGCTCTACGCGCTTCACTGGACACGAGCCGCGATTTTCTTTGAAAAAAGCCTTTTTCTAAAAGTGGCGTCAGAGACACGGCAAAAACCATCAAATAGAAACCTTTGCCTTTCATTATTCATGATCCTGTTGGTTCTTCTCTGCAGGTGAAAAACAGGCCGATACGTCGCAGTCATGGACAGAAACACCACGACTTCAGCTCAGCTTCGACCAATCAGACGCCTCCGTGATGCTGATGTGTGATCAATAAGAGTCTAAAGTGTTGCTGTGGATCATTATTACAGCAGTAATTTAACCATCTGGACGTTTTATAGAAACTGTTCCACACAAACACTCAGAGAAACAGAGGAAAAAAACATTTATACACAAACTGGTGAATAAACTGTGTTAAAACCTTTAGGTCTATGACTGTTTTATAAAATATCTGTAAATATCTACATGTACTGATCATTTAAATAAATCATGTCTCGCTGTAAAACGAGTAAAAAGAATCAGAATGTCGGCTGTTGGATGGCAGCTGTGTGTGTGTGTGTGTGTGTGTGTGTGTGTGTGTGTGTGTGTGTGTGTGTGTGTGTGTGTGTGTGTGTGTGAGTGTGAGTGTGTGTTATTTTATCTATCTTGGTGGGGATATTGGCCTGAAAGATTTTGTGGAGTTGAAACTATGTCTATCTCGTTTAGAAAGGGAGGTCCCCACAATGTAGGTTTGAAAGAGGACCCCACAGTGTCAGATAAACAAGTATGTAAGTGTGTGTGTGTGTGTGTGTGTGTGTGTGTGCAGCCCTGAGGAGGTGTTTTATCCCTGAGTGTGTGTTTTACCATGATATTACACACCTTCACCCTCTGAAAACAGAGCCTGTGGCTGCAGACAGGAAGACGACAGCTTTCCTTCCTGTGTTTGGTCTGAAGCTGATTCCTGTTAGTGCAGATCAGCCGAGTGTTTGAACGGATCCAGACCCGGGCCGGTGCTGCCGGGCCGGCCGATGACGCAGGGACCGGCGGGTCCTGACATCACGGGCCGTAACCCGAGGATAAGTCGGCGTGTTTTATAAACATTGAGGTTTGGTGGGAACGCGGCGGCGGCTAATGCAGCGGATCACCTTCACATCACACCTCCCTAACCGCTGAGGGTCTGGGGATCCGGATCACTGAGGGCCTTCATGCCGCCCTGGGACCTGTCCAGGACTCTGACCTTTACTGACAACCTGATGGAACCATAATATAAATGTCGAGTAAAGCCTCCACTCCCCTCACGCTGGAATCTCCAGACTAAATACCAGAGGAAACAGGAGACAGCTGGGAGCTCAGATCGATGCAGGAATCTGACGTCCAGGAGGCTGCAGGACCACATGGAGCTGGAGAGAAGCTGAGACGTCTGCAGACACGAGGTCAAATAACTGGTGGACATGAGGTCAAATAACTGGTGGACATGAGGTCAAATAACTGATGGACCTGAGGTCAAATAACTGATGGACCTGAGGTCAAATAACTGATGGACATGAGGTCAAATAACTGATGGACATGAGGTCAAATAACTGGTGGACCTGAGGTCAAATAACTGATGGACATGAGGTCAAATAACTGATGGACATGAGGTCAAATAACTGATGGACATGAGGTCAAATAACTGGTGGACATGAGGTCAAATAACTGGTGGACATGAGGTCAAATAACTGATGGACATGAGGTCAAATAACTGATGGACCTGAGGTCAAATAACTGGTGGACATGAGGTCAAATAACTGATGGACCTGAGGTCAAATAACTGATGGACCTGAGGTCAAATAACTGATGGACCTGAGGTCAAATAACTGGTGGACCTGAGGTCAAATAACTGGTGGACCTGAGGTCAAATAACTGATGGACCTGAGGTCAAAGAACTGATGGACATGAGGTCAAATAACTGATGGACATGAGGTCAAATAACTGGTGGACATGAGGTCAAATAACTGATGGACATGAGGTCAAATAACTGATGGACCTGAGGTCAAATAACTGATGGACATGAGGTCAAATAACTGGTGGACGTGAGGTCAAAGAACTGATGGACATGAGGTCAAATAACTGATGGACATGAGGTCAAAGAACTGATGGACCTGAGGTCAAATAACTGGTGGACATGAGGTCAAATAACTGATGGACATGAGGTCAAAGAACTGGTGGACATGAGGTCAAATAACTGGTGGACCTGAGGTCAAATAACTGATGGACATGAGGTCAAAGAACTGATGGACCTGAGGTCAAATAACTGATGGACATGAGGTCAAAGAACTGATGGACATGAGGTCAAAGAACTGGTGGACATGAGGTCAAATAACTGGTGGACCTGAGGTCAAATAACTGATGGACATGAGGTCAAAGAACTGATGGACATGAGGTCAAAGAATTGATGGACCTGAGGTCAAATAACTGGTGGACATGAGGTCAAATAACTGATGGACCTGAGGTCAAATAACTGGTGGACATGAGGTCAAATAACTGATGGACCTGAGGTCAAATAACTGGTGGACATGAGGTCAAATAACTGATGGACATGAGGTCAAATAACTGATGGACATGAGGTCAAATAACTGATGGACATGAGGTCAAATAACTGGTGGACATGAGGTCAAATAACTGGTGGACCTGAGGTCAAATAACTGATGGACATGAGGTCAAAGAACTGATGGACATGAGGTCAAAGAACTGATGGACATGAGGTCAAATAACTGATGGACATGAGGTCAAAGAACTGATGGACCTGAGGTCAAATAACTGATGGACATGATGTTCAATAACTGATGGACATGAGGTCAAATAACTGATGGACATGAGGTCAAATAACTGGTGGACATGAGGTCAAATAACTGATGGACATGAGGTCAAATAACTGATGGACCTGAGGTCAAATAACTGATGGACATGAGGTCAAATAACTGATGGACATGAGGTCAAAGAACTGATGGACCTGAGGTCAAATAACTGGTGGACATGAGGTCAAAGAACTGATGGACATGAGGTCAAAGAACTGGTGGACATGAGGTCAAAGAACTGGTGGACATGAGGTCAAAGAACTGGTGGACATGAGGTCAAATAACTGGTGGACCTGAGGTCAAAGAACTGGTGGACCTGAGGTCAAATAACTGATGGACCTGAGGTCAAAGAACTGATGGACATGAGGTCAAAAAACTGGTGGACATGAGGTCAAAGAACTGATGGACCTGAGGTCAAATAACTGATGGACATGAGGTCAAAGAACTGGTGGACCTGAGGTCAAATAACTGATGGACATGAGGTCAAAGAACTGGTGGACCTGAGGTCAAATAACTGATGGACCTGAGGTCAAAGAACTGATGGACATGAGGTCAAAAAACTGGTGGACATGAGGTCAAAGAACTGATGGACCTGAGGTCAAATAACTGATGGACATGAGGTCAAAGAACTGGTGGACCTGAGGTCAAATAACTGATGGACATGAGGTCAAAGAACTGGTGGACCTGAGGTCAAAGAACTGATGGACATGAGGTCAAATAACTGGTGGACATGAGGTCAAAGAACTGATGGACCTGATGGACTACTATACTATAACTAGTAACTATATATATATATATATATAGGTGGATGGATCAGTGTTTGGAGTGTTTGGAGTTCTGATGTTCTGGTTAAATCATCTGATTCTGATTCTAATCAAGCTTCTACCAGCAGATCATCATAAAACAAGATTAATAGACATGTGAATGGATGAATGAATGGATGAGTGAATGAATGGATGAATGAATGGATGAGTGAATGGATGAATGGATGAGTGAACGGATGGATGAATGAATGGATGAGTGAATGAATGGATGAATGAATGGATGAGTGAATGGATGAATGGATGAGTGAACGGATGGATGAATGAATGGATGAGTGAATGAATGGATGAATGAATGGATGAGTGAATGGATGAATGGATGAGTGAATGAATGGATGAATGAATGAATGAATGAATGAATGGACGAATGAATGGATGAGTGAATGAATGGATGAATGAATGGATGAATGGATGAATGAATGGATGAGTGAATGAATGGATGAATGGATGAATGAATGGATGAGTGAATGAATGGATGAGTGAATGGATGAATGGATGAGTGAATGAATGGACGAATGAATGGATGAGTGAATGAATGGATGAATGAATGGATGAATGGATGAATGAATGGATGAGTGAATGAATGGATGAATGAATGGATGAGTGAATGAATGAATGGATGAATTAGTGAATGAATTAATGAATGAATGGATGAATGAATGAATGAATGGATGAATGAATGGATGAGTGAATGAATGGATGAATGAATGGATGAGTGAATGGATGAATGGATGAGTGAATGGATGGATGAATGAATGAATGGATGAATGAATGGATGGATGAATGAATGGATGGATGAGTGAATGAATGGATGAATGAATGGATGAATGAATGGATGAATTAGTGAATGAATTAATGAATGAATGGATGAATGAATGAATGGATGAATTAGTGAATGAATGAATGAATTAATGAATGAATTAGTGAATGAATGAATGGATGAATGGATGAATTAGTGAATGAATGGATGAATGGATGAATTAGTGAATGAATGAATGAATGAATGAATGAATGGATGAGTGAATGAGTGAATGAATGAATGAATGAGTGGATGAATGAACTCATCAGCTAGCAGCTAGCTCAGCTAACGTGAAACTGCTTTGTTTTATTTACCATTTTAATCTGAATATTTTATATTAGAGCTGATGAACTCACTGGATTTCTGGTTATATCAGTTGTTATTGTTTAGATCAGAGCTCCTTTTATTATAGATGATTATTGATATAAATATAATATAATAATATTTAATATAAACTATAAATGATGATGTTGATGATGATGATGATGATGAAGAAGTGAGGATCTGATCTGAAATAAAACAGCAACTTTCACTTTGTTGTTTTCTCCTGTAAATTAAACCTTAGTTAAAAACCTGAAATATAATGAACCTGGATCTGAAGGGACCTGGACCCCGCTGTGACGTCACACCCGCAGGTCCGCGTCCACGTTACCGCGCTGCAACGCGGAGGAGACGCGTCCGGATCCGGATCCGGTGCAGAACTAAAACATCCTCAAACATCCACAAGCAGAAAAAGCTGCTGTTTCTAAAGAGAAAAGACGAGTAGTGGATGTTTCCCTGAAGACCCGGATGTTACAGGAAGAAAAGCAGCGAAACCAAAGAGAAACGACGCGCGTAAAATCACGCGTAATTTCTCCGTGACGCACCGACAGATCCGTTACTGCTGCTGCTAACACTGCTGCTGCTGCTGCTGCTGCTGCTGCTGCTTCACATGTGGATCTAAAACAGAAAAATCACACATCTGAGTTGAGTTCCGGTTTCTCCTCGACCCTCTGGACCAGACCGGGGCTCCGGGACCTGGAGGAGCTGCAGGTCCGCGATGGACGATCCAGATATGTGATGGGTGAGAAAATCAGGGTCTGTGGGTCCTGGGGGGTCTGGGTCCTGTAGTGGTTCTGGGTCCTGTAGTGGGTCTGGTCCTGGGGGGTCTGGGTCCTGTAGTGGTTCTGGGTCCTGTAGTGGGTCTGGTCCTGGGGGGTCTGGGTCCTGTAGTGGTTCTGGGTCCTGTAGTGGGTCTGGGTCCTGTAGTGGGTCTGGTCCTGGGGGGTCGGGGTCCTGTAGTGGGTCTGGGTCCTGTAGTGGTTCTGGGTCCTGTAGTGGGTCTGGGTCCTGTAGTGGGTCTGGTCCTGGGGGGTCTGGGTCCTGTAGTGGTTCTGGTCCTGGGGGTCTGGGTCCTGTAGTGGTTCTGGGTCCTGTAGTGGGTCTGGTCCTGGGGGGTCTGGGTCCTGTAGTGGTTCTGGGTCCTGTAGTGGTTCTGGTCCTGGGGGGTCTGGGTCCTGTAGTGGTTCTGGGTCCTGTAGTGGGTCTGGTCCTGGGGGGTCTGGGTCCTGTAGTGGTTCTGGGTCCTGTAGTGGTTCTGGTCCTGGGGGGTCTGGGTCCTGTAGTGGTTCTGGGTCCTGTAGTGGTTCTGGTCCTGGGGGGTCTGGGTCCTGTAGTGGTTCTGGGTCCTGTAGTGGGTCTGGTCCTGGGGGGTCTGGGTCCTGTAGTGGTTCTGGGTCCTGTAGTGGGTCGGGGTCCTGTAGTGGGTCTGGGTCCTGTAGTGGTTCTGGGTCCTGTAGTGGGTCTGGGTCCTGTAGTGGGTCTGGTCCTGGGGGGTCTGGGTCCTGTAGTGGTTCTGGTCCTGGGGGGTCTGGGTCCTGTAGTGGTTCTGGGTCCTGTAGTGGGTCTGGTCCTGGGGGGTCTGGGTCCTGTAGTGGTTCTGGGTCCTGTAGTGGTTCTGGTCCTGGGGGGTCTGGGTCCTGTAGTGGTTCTGGGTCCTGTAGTGGGTCTGGTCCTGGGGGGTCTGGGTCCTGTAGTGGTTCTGGGTCCTGTAGTGGTTCTGGTCCTGGGGGGTCTGGGTCCTGTAGTGGTTCTGGGTCCTGTAGTGGTTCTGGTCCTGGGGGGTCTGGGTCCTGTAGTGGTTCTGGGTCCTGTAGTGGGTCTGGTCCTGGGGGGTCTGGGTCCTGTAGTGGTTCTGGGTCCTGTAGTGGGTCTGGTCCTGGGGGGTCTGGGTCCTGTAGTGGTTCTGGGTCCTGTAGTGGTTCTGGTCCTGGGGGGTCTGGGTCCTGTAGTGGTTCTGGGTCCTGTAGTGGTTCTGGTCCTGGGGGGTCTGGGTCCTGTAGTGGTTCTGGGTCCTGTAGTGGGTCTGGTCCTGGGGGGTCTGGGTCCTGTAGTGGTTCTGGGTCCTGTAGTGGGTCTGGGTCCTGTAGTGGGTCTGGGTCCTGTAGTGGTTCTGGTCCGGGGCAAATAAACGTCATTAAAAGGTCAAAGTTGAGAAAATGTTTTAACTCAGTAAATAACAAATAACAGATGTTGTTGTTGTTGTTGATTAAAGGTTAAAAATAATAAAAATAATTAAAAAACGGAAGTTACTGCAGCTTTTACCCAAGAAGATGATTTAAATGTTAGTGTGTGTGTATAGTGTGTGTGTGTGTGTGTGTGTATAGTGTGTGTGTGTGTGTATAGTGTGTGTATGTGTGTGTGTATAGTGTGTGTGTGTGTATAGTGTGTGTGTGTGTGTGTGTGTGTGCGTGTGTGTGTGTGTGTGTTTGTCTTTGTCACGTTGTGGGAACCAGCACCTGACAGCACACTCACAGTGTGGGGACCAAAATTTTTGTGGGGACCAAAACCCTGGTCCCCACCACGGAAAGCATTGAATTCATTGAAATAAAGGCTACAGGGATGCCCTGGCAAATTTTCAGGGGTTACCCCACAATGCCAGAAAAACCTGAAAAGTGTGCTAAAGTGTGTATAGGTAGGGTTGACTCAGTGACCCCCCCTAGGGCTCGGACCTGGTACGGCAATTATACACACTTTTACACACTCGGCTCATCTGCGCATGTGCAAATACTGCTGCCAACTGGAAAGACTGACTGGAGCTACACTCACATCAATGAACTAGTGAGTATTATTTAAAGTAAAGGTTATTAGATACTGTCATTACTATTTAAATCAATTTATTATATTTAATTACCAGTGCAATCATTAACCTGCTGTATTTACTGTGTTTTTTAATCATATATTTTCATTAGCATTGCCTAAGCTAGTGCTAAGGAAACTTATGATGCATTATTAAAATCTCAACAAATAATCAGGGCCAGAATTGTCTTTATTATATTTTAAATAAATATATACACATGAAGAAAACATTTACATATAGATAGATATCATATTAATATTTTTATTCCATCGGTAGATTGGACGGCGACAGTGTGGGGGTTCATTGGTGGGCTTAATACCAGTAAAGTGACATGGTTGCCGGTTGGAGTCATCTGTAAAAACAGTATTAATCACAGTTATTAATATACAATATTTATCATATTATCTATCTTCCCACCATCCCCGCCATTTTATCGATGCGAAAAAAATAGATGATGAAAATAGCGTAATGCGTCTTTACCATATGTCCCGGATGTACAGATGAGCCAGAGCAAGCACACCATGACACGAGAGAGAGGAGGAAGTCGACTTTAACAGGTAAGACTTCGTTACTTTACGATTTACTTACCCAAGTCTGTGAAAAAACAAAACAAAACGAAACAAAAAACGTCTAAACGCAACTTCAGCTCGATGAATTTGGTTATAGAGTAAAATCTCGACTTTTGAGGGAGAGCTAGCTACGCTAGCATCGTTGCTAGCGGAAGCTAACACCAGGCCACGATGCAGGTAACGAGATGCGGGCGAAGCCGCACTATCAGCGATATCTCCCTATACCGCCTTGCTCATATTGAGAGGTTTGTTGGTGCTACAAATACGAAAAAAAGCTCGTGAGCATGTTTATTCAGCCTCCGAGGCTCTACAGTGCGAATATTTCATTCGCATATACGCTTAAAATTATGAGTAGGAAAAAAATATATAAAAAATATGATTGGCATTATTTGGCATTTAATTAATAATAATATTGCGGTATTTCTGCGCAACGCACTGATCACACCGGGGAGAGAACACCGGTACCGGTAACAGCCCCAGGCTGCACCGCCGGTAAAACACCGACCACCGGAAGAGTTTTAATGTCTCCTATAACTTCATGAACAGCTCAAACTGACCGGGTGCCTCTGCCCGGAGACCCAGGTTTGATAAACACCGGATCTGGTTCATACTATCCGGTCTACCGGAGCTTATCAGGAAGAAGCCCCCCGGGCAGCGGCTGAGAGCAGCGGGCAGCGGCTGAGAGCAGCGGGCTGCGGCTGAGAGCAGCGGGCTGCTCCGCCGTCAGGATCAGCTGTTTATTCACTATTTATTTCGTCTTTCGCAGTTATTAACACCTGATCAGCTGTCCTTTTCATTACGTGATATCACAACTTCGTTGAGCATTGTCACGCATAATGTGTTGACGTGACGCATCATCTGACAGAGAGCTCCGACCGGGTCGACTTGCGTTACCGGTAACAAGAACCGATCCGCGGCTCAAGAGGCTCAGCCAGCCGCTGTAGCCTGGCTGTTAGCAGTTAGCTGTTAGCCGTTAGCTGCTGAGAACCCACTTGCTTTCAGCACATTTGAAAATGTTGCAGCCTTTGATTTTTCAACTCACAAAATTTGTTTTTATCGTGTTCAACTTGATGCAAACAGTACATCAGAGAGTGACACATTGCCATGGCAACTGGAAACAGCCTAGCAAACAAATACTGAGAGAGAAAAGCCTAAGTAACATTATTATTAATATTATTATTATTATTTATTTTTTGCGATTGGTTAAACAGTTACAAGAGTGTTGGACCAGCTGTAGCAGCGGTGTTAAAGAGTTTAAGATGGACAAATATAATACAGATATATTTAAGCACATCAGTACATAACATTTTTAATATTTTGCTATGGTTTTCCTATTATATACAACGTTCTGATATGGTCTTTTCTTGGTCTCGACCTTTAATAGTTTGGGTCTTGTCTTGGTCTTGGTCTTGGTCTCAGTTGGTGTGGTCTTCACTACAACACTGTGGGAATGTTTTTTAGATGATCAACTGTTTGTCATCACTCTTGGCAACTGAGACAACTCAAAACATTTACATGAAATGTATTTTTTTATAACCAGACTGTGTTAGTATTATAATGTTCTTTTGTTTAATGATTAGATTTCTGATGGCTTCAAGACGAAGCAGAAAGAAACCTTTAGATGATGCAGTGGAACATGTTGTGAGAGCACTGGACAAGACATCAGACCTGGAAATTAAATATATCAACTCATATAAAGGTATGACTACTTAATGCAAGCCCATGCCCTTGTTTGTGTCAAATATAAAACATTTTCTGTTTTATCTTGATTTGTGAATCCAGTACACTTTTAATGTGGTGCACTTTAACCTCCATTCTAAACATTCGCACTATTTGTTTTAACAGGTCGAGGAGTCTTTGCCAAATCCCACTTCTCAAAAGGAGACTTTGTGGTGGAGTACAGGGGGGCGCTGATCAATTCTGTAGAATCAGCACGGAGGAGGAGGATCTATCATAACAGATGTTCTGTTTTCATGTTTGACTTCTTCTGGAAAGAAAGCACATGGTGGTAAGGTTTTGATTAATTATTACTTTTTTTACACTTTTTCAATTTTTCCCATAGCACAAGGAAATGTGATAATAATCCTATGGTGTTGAATTAAACATGTACAGCTCTGGAAAACAAAAGTTTTTATATCAGCATCTCTATGTATGGCAGCTGGTCCTTTCCGGTGTCCAACACAAAAACACCTCATTCAATTTAATGAGACACAGATTGAATGATCACCTGACCCAAATCATATTTAATGAGGAAGAGTGTAAAAAACTTTGTAGAGAATAAATAGTGGAGATAGTGGAGAAGTGGAGAAGAAAAAAAAAACTTAAAAATGAATCGGAACTTTTTCTTTAATTTTCTTTGCGTTTGAGGTCTGAAAGCGCTTTTTTTTCTTTCACTAGTTGTCATTTTATGCAAATATAAGCTCTACATCATATCTCTATTTTGAGAGAAATTTTGTCAGTAATTTATAGAATATAATATACAAAGTATTCTCTTAACTTAAACATACTAAAATAGTAAAATGAATATTGAAAGTGGTCTCTTAATTCTTTTTTCTAGAGCTGTGTAGTTGTTGAAATGGGAGTAATGCCAGGTTAGATCAGTAATTTTATATTATCAAGCCCAGTCATTTATTTTTTGCTATTCTAAAGTATTGATGCAGCTCAAGAAGATGGCAGTCTTGGACGCCTTGTCAATGATGACCACAGGGATCCGAACTGCAAAATGAAGAGGGTCATTACAGAGGGTAAACCATACCTCTGCCTATTTGCTTTGAGGGACATACAACCAGGAGACGAAATTACGTATGACTATGGTGGGAATGATTGGCCCTGGCGGAAACCGGTATGTCATTATTTATGTTAAAATTGAGAAAGATTAATCATGACAAAAAATCGCTTACGAAGAATATACCGAAATGATACTGAATCCGCCCCTTCACTTTTTTTCAGATAATAGTTCCTTTTTATGTGTTGACATTGATATTGTGACGTAACATCAACAATAACAGTGTTTCATTTGAAATCAAGCAATCTGGTCTGGTGTTCTGACTGTGTGGGGACCTGTGATCTAATAGATGTAATTTTGTTGGCAGGCTGCTCATTGATGATGAATTGTTGTTTCAGACTGAAGAACAAAGTTGTGTAGCAGAGAAGCCTCCTGAGACACCTGCCACTGTCATACAGGTAAGAATCAGTTAGTTTCAACATGACTGCTTCTTTTATTCAAAACGTGCAACATTTGGTCTTGTGCTCACTCTTTGGTTTAGTTTAGATTGGTTATAGTGTGATATGAGACATGTTGCTAAGCACAGTCTGACGTTCTGACTGTGTGGGGACCAGCCAGTCATTTACTCTGGCTGCTGTTTTTCACACTTGTCTGATGTCTGTCCTGGTGGGGACCAGCCATTCATTTACTCTGGCTGCTGTTTTACACACTTGTCTGATGTCTGTCCTCGTGGGGACCAGCGCAGCTCAGTGTTACTCTGCACTCTGAGTGTCACGGCTAAGACTCTACTATTCTTTTAGTTAACTGAAATACAAGTTCAAGACAAGGCCTACAACACGGGCTGTGTGTGCTCCCTGTATAGCCATCAGTTCTTCTGTCACAGCTCAGATCAACCCTGGAACACTTGATATTCACTTGTTTTCAGCTCTTAACAGTCACTGCAGTGCTGTGGCGACTTGCACACAAGTCACTTTAAACAGAGTCAAATTGAAACTATGGGAAGAAATATGATTTATGGCCACATGCATACAAGCATTAGTGTTTAAGCCATGCTCTTCTGTCTGGTTTTCACTCTTTGTTTACCATATGATATAATAGATGTAATTTTGTTGGCAGGCTGCTCATTAATGATGAATTGTTGTTTCAGACTGAAGAACAAAGTTGTGTAGCAGAGAAGCCTCCTGAGACACCTGTCACTGTCATACAGGTAAGAATCAGTTAGTTTCAACATGACTGCTTCTTATATTCAAAACGTGCAACATTTGGTCTTGTGCTCACTCTTTGGTTTAGTTTAGATTGGTTATAGTGTGATATGAGACATGTTGCTAAGCAAAATCTTGTATTCTGACTGTGTGGGGACCAGCCAGTCATTTACTCTGGCTGCTGTTTTACACACTTGTCTGATGTCTGTCCTCGTGGGGACCAGACAGTCATTTACTCTGGCTGCTGTCTTATACACTTGTCTGATGTCTGTCCTGGTGGGGACCAGCGCAACTCAGTGTTACTCTGCACTCTGAGTGTCATGGCTAAGACTCTACTATTCTTTTAGTTAACTGAAATACAAGTTCAAGACAAGGCCTACAACACGGGCTGTGTGTGCTCCCTGTATAGCCATCAGTTCTTCTGTCACAGCTCAGATCAACCCTGGAACACTTGATATTCACTTGTTTTCAGCTCTTAACAGTCACTGCAGTGCTGTGGCGACTTGCACACAAGTCACTTTAAACAGAGTCAAATTGAAACTATGGGAAGAAATATGATTTATGGCCACATGCATACAAGCATTAGTGTTTAAGCCATGCTCTTCTGTCTGGTTTTCACTCTTTGTTTACCATATGATATAATAGATGTAATTTTGTTGGCAGGCTGCTCATTAATGATGAATTGTTGTTTCAGACTGAAGAACAAAGTTGTGTAGCAGAGAAGCCTCCTGAGACACCTGTCACTGTCATACAGGTAAGAATCAGTTAGTTTCAACATGACTGCTTCTTATATTCAAAACGTGCAACATTTGGTCTTGTGCTCACTCTTTGGTTTAGTTTAGATTGGTTATAGTGTGATATGAGACATGTTGCTAAGCAAAATCTTGTATTCTGACTGTGTGGGGACCAGCCAGTCATTTACTCTGGCTGCTGTTTTACACACTTGTCTGATGTCTGTCCTCGTGGGGACCAGACAGTCATTTACTCTGGCTGCTGTCTTATACACTTGTCTGATGTCTGTCCTGGTGGGGACCAGCGCAACTCAGTGTTACTCTGCACTCTGAGTGTCATGGCTAAGACTCTACTATTCTTTTAGTTAACTGAAATACAAGTTCAAGACAAGGCCTACAACACAGGCTGTGTGTGCTCCCTGTATAGCCATCAGTTCTTCTGTCACAGCTCAGATCAACCCTGGAACACTTGATATTCACTTGTTTTCACCTCTTAACAGTCACTGCAGTGCTGTGGCGACTTGCACACAAGTCACTTTAAACAGAGTCAAATTGAAACTATGGGAAGAAATATGATTTAGGGCCACATGCATACAAGCATTAGTGTTTAAGCCATGCTCTTCTGTCTGGTTTTCACTCTTTGTTTACCATATGATCTAATAGATGTAATTTTGTTGGCAGGCTGCTCATTAATGATGAATTGTTGTTTCAGACTGAAGAACAAAGTTGTGTAGCAGAGAAGCCTCCTGAGACACCTGCCACTGTCATACAGGTAAGAATCAGTTAGTTTCAACATGACTGCTTCTTTTATTCAAAACGTGCAACATTTAGTCTTGTGCTGACTCTTTGGTTTAGTTTAGATTGGTTATAGTGTGATATGAGACATGTTGCTAAGCAAAATCTTGTGTTCTGACTGTGTGGGGACCAGCCAGTCATTTACTCTGCCTGCTGTTTTACACACTTGTCTGATGTCTGTCCTCGTGGGGACCAGCCAGTCATTTACTCTAGCTGCTGTCTTACACACTTGTCTGATGTCTGACCTGGTGGGGACCAGCGCAACTCAGTGTTACTCTGCACTCTGAGTGTCATGGCTAAGACTCTACTATTCTTTTAGTTAACTGAAATACAAGTTCAAGACAAGGCCTACAACACAGGCTGTGTGTGCTCCCTGTATAGCCATCAGTTCTTCTGTCACAGCTCAGATCAACCCTGGAACACTTGATATTCACTTGTTTTCAGCTCTTAACAGTCACTGCAGTGCTATGGTGACTTGCACACAAGTCACTTTAACCAGAGTCAAATTGAAACTATGGGAAGAAATATGATTTATGGCCACATGTATACAAGCATTAGTGTTTAAGCCATGCTCTTCTGTCTGGTTTTCACTCTTTGTTTACCATGTGATCTAATAGATGTAATTTTGTTGGCAGGCCGCTCATTAATGATGAATTGTTGTTTCAGACTGAAGAACAAAGTTGTGTAGCTGAGAAGCCTCCTAAGACACCTGCCACTGTCATACAGGTAAGAATCAGTTAGTTTCAACATGACTGCTTCTTTTATTCAAAACGTGCAACATTTGGTCTTGTGCTTACTCTTTGGTTTAGTTTAGATTGGTTATAGTGTGATATGAGACATGTTGCTAAGCACAGTCTGGTGTTCTGACTGTGTGGGGACCAGCCATTCATTTACTCTGGCTGCTGTTTTACACACTTGTCTGATGTCTGTCCTCATGGGGACCAGCCAGTCATTTACTCTGGCTGCTGTCTTACACACTTGTCTGATGTCTGTCCTGGTGGGGACCAGCGCAACTCAGTGTTACTCTGCACTCTGAGTGTCATGGCTAAGACTCTACTATTCTTTTAGTTAACTGAAATACAAGTTCAAGACAAGGCCTACAACACAGGCTGTGTGTGCTCCCTGTATAGCCATCAGTTCTTCTGTCACAGCTCAGATCAACCCTGGAACACTTGATATTCACTTGTTTTCAGCTCTTAACAGTCACTGCAGTGCTATGGTGACTTGCACACAAGTCACTTTAACCAGAGTCAAATTGAAACTATGGGAAGAAATATGATTTAGGGCCACATGCATACAAGCATTAGTGTTTAAGCCATGCTCTTCTGTCTGGTTTTCAATCTTTGTTTACCATGTGATCTAATAGATGTAATTTTGTTGGCAGGCTGCTCATTAATGATGAATTGTTGTTTCAGACTGAAGAACAAAGTTCTGTAGCAGAGAAGCCTCCTGAGACACCTGCCACTGTCATACAGGTAAGAATCAGTTTCAACATGACTGCTTCTTTTATTCAAAACGTGCAACATTTGGTCTTGTGCTCACTCTTTGGTTTAGTTTAGATTGGGTATAGTGTGATATGAGACATGTTGCTAAGCACAGTCTGGTGTTCTGACTGTGTGGGGACCAGCCATTTATTTACTCTGGCTGCTGTTTTACACACTTGTCTGATGTCTGTCCTCATGGGGACCAGCCAGTCATTTACTCTGGCTGCTGTCTTACACTCTTGTCTGATGTCTGTCCTCGTGGGGACCAGCGCAGCTCAGTGTAACTCTGCACTCTGAGTGTCATGGCTAAGACTCTACTATTCATTTAGTTAACTGAAATACAAGTTCAAGACAAGGCCTACAACACAGGCTGTGTGTGCTCCCTGTATAGCCATCAGTTCTTCTGTCACAGCTCAGATCAACCCTGGAACACTTGATATTCACTTGTTTTCAGCTCTAACAGTCACTGCAGTGCTATGACAACTTGCAGACAAGGCACTTTAACCAGAATAAAATTGAAACTATGGGAAGAAATATGATTTAGGGCCACATGCATACAAGCATTAGTCTTTAAGCCACACTCTTCTGTCTGGTTTTCACTCTTTGTTTACCATGTGATCTAGTAGATGTCATTTTGTTGGCAGGCTGCTCATTAATGATGAATTGTTGTTTCAGACTGAAGAACAAAGTTGTGTAGCAGAGAAGCCTCCTGAGACACCTGCCACTGTCATACAGGTAAGAATCCGTTAGTTTCAACATGACTGCTTCTTTTATTCAAAAGGTGCAACATTTGGTCTTGTGCTCACTCTTTGGTTTAGTTTAGATTGGTTATAGTGTGATATGAGACATGTTGCTAAGCACAGTCTGGTGTTCTGACTGTGTGGGGACCAGCCATTCATTTACTCTGGCTGCTGTTTTACACACTTGTCTGATGTCTGTCCTCGTGGGGACCAGGCAGTCATTTACTCTGGCTGCTGTCTTACACACTTGTCTGATGTCTGTCCTGGTGGGGACCAGCCATTCATTTACTCTAGCTGCTGTCTTACACACTTGTCTGATGTCTTTCCTGGTGGGGACCAGCGCAGCTCAGTGTTACTCTGAGTATCATGGCTAAGACGCTACTATTGTTTTAATTTAACTGAAATACAAGTTCAGGTTTTCAGCTCTAACAGTCATTGGAAGTGCTGTGGTGAGCTACAGACATGTCACTTTGATGTTTGAAAAATCAATCAAATGTTTTGTTTCCTTAGATTGGTTATTGTCTTGTCTGACGCTTTTACTTGTAAGACCAATGACTGTGGATAGGATATACATACAGTAGTATAACATGAAAATTGTACTGATGTAGAATGATCAAAAGTGGCAGAGCACAGTCTGGTTTTCCACACATGTATATTTTTTTCATGCTTTCATTTTTTTCCAGTAAATCCTATATTAGGCAGCAGATGTTTAACAAGTCACAACCAAATTGATTGTTATTTGTTATTATGTAAAGTTTTTTCTCAGTAATGCTTTTTATTTTTTATTATTGAATATAAACAAGTTAAAGTTAAGTTAATGTTAAAGTTGTAGTAATTATTAGTTTTAATGTTAATAGTTGCATACACGTGTATGTAGGTGTAATTTTTCATATGTTCTTTACTATTTCCCCTGTAGGACAACATTGAATCAGGACTCCTCCTTTCAACTAACAAAGTTGGATTCATTCCTCCCCTTGTTGATTATACAGATTCTGATGAATCTCAGTACCCATGCACCAGTTCCCCACAGCTAAATGAAAGCTGCCTGGTACTTTGAAGTTACTTAAATACTGAGTATTGTATAGACATATGCTTCTTGTACATTGGTACAAATGTAACCTTGAATTTCTAAACCCCATAGACGGGCAGTCCAACTTCTGAGTCTGATCTCACCCTCACTGATATGGACAGACAGTCTGTTCCAAGGTTGAGAAGGACCAAAAGCATACAGGTGTGTACAAAAATGTACAGAATTGTTAATGTATATGCTGAACACTTTTTTCCCTTTAAGTATTTATGGCAATGCTTAGTGTGCTGACATAATTTTGTTTTCATCTCCTAAAGATGAGAGGGCGCATTCATTTTGATTCAGAGGAGCTTTTTGATTCCATCTCAGACGACAGTGGAGAAGAGTTTATTCCAAAGAGTTGTGAAGAGTCCTCTGATACAGATACAAGCGACATTATTGTCCGAGAAGATCAGAAAATGCAGAGGCTGAGATTTCCAAACCTAAAGAAACTGGTGCATGGTGAAGAACTGGACAGCACTTCTTTGAAGCCGACAAATGAGAGGGGGCGCTCATCTGTAAGAAAACAAAGTAGGAGACATAGAAGGAGATCTTCAAGCAGTGTGTCCTGCCCAACACAAACAAGTACTAACAGTGGCACAAAACAGAGAAAAGAGGTAGAAAGTGGAACGTTTGAAGATTCCTCATCTGATCTACAGCAATCCATACCTGATACAGACTCTTCTTCCCTGGGTGGAACACCTGAGAGTTTACTTTCTGTACCTGCTGTTTGTAAAAAAGAGAATGGATCAAGAATTTACAACAAAAAGCAGTATTGTTTGTACTGTAAGTTGGCGGTTATAAAAATGGCACGTCATTTGGAGCGTGCTCATCAAGACGAGCCAGACGTTGCAAGGGCAGTGTCCTTCCCAAAAGGCTCTAAAGAAAGACGTGTGCATATGGAGCATTTGAGAAATAAGGGCAATTTTGCACACAATGTTGAGGTGATGAATTCTGGTGTTGGAACCGTTGTGCCTCGCAAGCAACCAAAGGATGACTCTCAAGTGGGGAATTTTTTGCATTGTACATATTGTCATGGCCTCTTTTTGAAGAAGGTTATTTGGAGGCATATGAAGATATGCAAGTTCAACCCCAAGATTCCACTTAAACCTGGCAGAACTCGTGTCCAGGCCCTCTGTGGGTTTGCTGCACCTCCACCACCTGGAGTGAAGGATCAACTGTGGAAGCTTGTTAACAACATGGTTCAAGATGATGTATACTTTGCAGTCAAATCTGATACCTGTATCATGGAGTATGGTGAGCATTTGTACAACAGGCTTGGATATGATGTCAGCAAACACGAATATATTCGTCAGAAACTGAGGGAGCTGGGGAGGCTTCTCATATGCTCAAGGAAAACAACTCCTTTGAAGACGATTAACGATCACATCAAGCCTGCAAATTTTATGCATGTTGTCCAAGCAGTGAAAAAAATGACAGGCTATAATTGTGACACAAATGCTTACAGTTGTCCAAGTCTGGCTCTCAAAATTGGGTACAGCTTGAAAAAGATTTCAATGCTTGTTGAAAGCTCTGCAAATGTACAAGGTGACTACAGTGCCGCAAAAGATGCTCGTACCTTTCGAAGCGTGTATGAAACTAGGTGGAATGAAATGATATCATCTGCTTCACTTAGAACACTTCAGGAATCTAAGTGGAACACTCCACATTTGCTTCCATTTACCAAAGATGTGCAGACACTCCATTCTTATTTAGATGGTCAGCAAGAAGAGCTTTTCAGCAAATTATCTTCGGAGACATCGCACCAGACATACACAAAACTGACAAAAGTCATTTTGACACAAGTCATTTTATTTAACCGGCGCAGAGCTGGTGAAGTGTCAAAAATTCCACTGTCGGCTTATTCTTCTCACAATGTCCCCAACTCACATGAGGATGTGAATCTTGCACTTTCAGACCTAGAGAAAAGACTCTGTCAGCATTTCCGAAGATTAGAAATAAGAGGTAAGCGAGGACGAAAAGTACCTGTACTTTTGACACCAGCAATGCAACAGTCACTGGATCTGCTTGTCTGCAAACGGCAGGAGTGTGGGATTCTCCCAGAAAACACATATTTGTTTGCAAGACCAGCCAGTTGGATTTGCTACCGTGGGTCTGATTGTCTTCGCTATTTTGCGAAAGTCAGTGGAGCAATAAGCCCAGAAAATCTGACATCAACAAAACTGAGAAAACAAACCGGAACCTTGTCCCAAGTCCTTAATCTCTCCAACACAGAGTTGGACCAGTTAGCTGACTTTTTGGGGCATGACATAAGAGTTCACAGACAATTTTACCGACTTCCAGAGGGGACTCTACAACTTGCAAAAATCAGCAAGATTCTTATGGCTCTGGAGCAGGGACGTCTTTCAGAGTTCAAGGGCAAGTCCCTCGATGACATTACCATTGATCCAAAAGGTACGAAGTATTCAGTTTTTTCACTTAAAACATCCTTGGACTTGGGGACAGGTGATACATTTGTCATTTTTTCAGGGGCTATACAAACATTTAATTGTGCCTCTCTCATATGCATTCTCCATTGACCTATATTTTTAGTCTCATTTATACATTTTCACTCACAGATTCATACATTTTCTCCCACTCTTACTTTCTTAAAACTGATTTATACATTTTCACATAGTTAGGGTTAGGGTTCAGGTGACAACTAAAATGTACTGTGACTTTTACAGGTGAACTTAATTTGACTCTGACGTGTGTTTTGCTCCTTAGAACACATGTTCTCTAATGAGTTGATTTACCACAAACATCACACAAGTGTCTGATCTGGTTAAGTGACAGAATTGAAACAGACTTCTTCATCAAGCTGATATTATTCATAAATATCAGTTACCAAGTAATGTTACCTGGCAATGTGATGTCTTCAAACAATGGAATGCTGTCAGAGGGAAGTGTCCACTGAGCTCTGTCAGTGTCAGCAGGTTGCCATGGAGGTATAATTTCACAACTATGAACTTTTTACATTTGCCATACCTTTCACCAAAAAGTCAGAAATCCTTAACTTTTTCTGAGTACTGTGTATTCTGTGTATGTGAATGGAGAATGCATGTATGAGAGGGCCAAAATGAAATATGCTTTGTACAGTCACTCATACATTTTCCTCCCTTTTTTTTCTTACCCTCCACAGAAAATGTGCATCTTGACAGTGACCAAGATGGACACGATGGGGCCCCAATTGACCCTGAGTCAGCCTCTGAGTCAGAATCATTGGGTAAAGGTGTGTGTCCCCCACCCAGTATGATTTTAAATCTATCAGTGTTCATGTATCCAAGGCTAACAACTATGTATTCAATTCAGTTTGATTTTATTCATTGTATTTCGAGAACTAGTGCAGTGCCTGTAGGATATATTCCTTACTGGAAAGCAGGGCAGAGTTACAGGTGAACCAGCTGGAGAGTACAGAACATCTTTTTAAACAGCACCCTTGTTACAGGTGACATACATGTAGACGTCAGATCATCATCTCACCTTTATTCATGGGGACTGCCCTGTATAACTCACACATTCCTTATTTCATTTAAAACAAAAACACATCCCCACTGGCTCAGTGGCTATTATTTTAATAACCTAACGGTGCATGCTGGCAACTTGAAATCGAATAGGAATCTGTTCATTATGTGTTTGAAATATAAATGCAATAAAAACATGTTCTGACCATAAAACAGATGTGCATGCCTTGTAACAGCAATGAAAAGACATTACATGGTGCACCATTTCAAACAAATACAATTCAAACACCAATCGGATTAGATGCCAATTCATTTTTTGTCTTCAGAGCAACCAGTCACAACTGAGAGTGACACAGGACCACATCTGAGCAGTGTACCACACGAGGACTCAGCTACACAGGCCACAGACAACCAGACACCTCAGAAAATGTTAAAAGGTAAAAGGTTTTAAATCTAATATTAAAGATTGGCTAGTCAGTCAAAAATGTAAAGAAATATATCGATAAAACTTTGTTTTGTGTTTGTCTAAAGGCCGACAGCCTGTAAAGAAGAAGAAGAAGTGGGAGGAGGAGGAAATCGCTGCCGTTGAAAGGCATATGACGTCCTTCATCACAACATGCCGGGTTCCTGGTAAAAGTGATTGTGAGCGGTGTATGAATTCAGAGAAGAAAGCTCTGAAAAACAGAAAT
This sequence comes from Lepturacanthus savala, assembly GCA_030544235.1. Taxonomy (NCBI): domain Eukaryota; kingdom Metazoa; phylum Chordata; class Actinopteri; order Scombriformes; family Trichiuridae; genus Lepturacanthus; species Lepturacanthus savala. Next base: position 320,648 of record CM060473.1, on the reverse strand, counting down.
TGGCTAGCTATTAAATTTTATGTGAAGAATCGCATTACAGCCCTAAAAAGAAAAGTTTAAAGCCAAAGTTGGCAAATGTGTTAAAGGCTTTGCTTATTTAGCCCACATGAAGTTGCCTGCGGTTACATAGCAGAAGAACAGGACTGTTTTCTGTTTTTATTTTTCAGCTAGTATCACTTCTATGATTTATATTAATGTATCATAGTGTTAACTTTTATTTTATGTTAATATATATCATTGTCTGCCAGATATAACGATCTGCTTAGATGTGCAAAAACCTGTTTTGATGATTTTATTTTTTTATGTGATAATGGGGCTGTTAAATTATTTTTAAAAATTTGTCCTTGATTCACAGTCTGTCATTCAAGATGACTAAAATAAAGATTAAACATGGTTTAATATCGATATTGACACTGACTTTGAGAGCCATTTCTTGAAGCTTAGTCTTATAAATCATTTTCCTATAATATAAACTAATATTATTATTAATTCAACTCAAATTTTCAAATAATTTAAAAAATATTTTAAGTATTTACCTCTTTAACATCTGTCAATGAATATTAACTTATTAACAACTCTTTGCAACTGATACTGTTACTTCAAATACATTTTCAGCACCATCAGTTTATAAGGTTTCCACAATGTAAGTTAAACATGAATGTGTATCAGCTGGTCCAGTGGAAGATAGAAAAGTCTGAAAGTGTGTATATGGTGACCCCACAAATCACAAAAACCGGACAAGTCCCCAGGAAGCTGGTCCTGGTCAGGTGAGGAACTCTACTTTGTCTAAGTGTCAATTTGAAGTGACATCTCTGTTCCTGGCTGCTCCAGCATACTCCCTGATTTTTTTCAAAGCTGTAAAACCTCCAGAAAGGGTGGTTCCCACAACGCATGTTCTGGTCTTGTGTTCCCACAATGTGATATAGACAAGGCTGTGTGTGTGTGTATAGTGTGTGTATGTGTGTGTGTATAGTGTGTGTGTGTGTGTGTGTGTATAGTGTGTGTGTGTGTATAGTGTGTGTGTGTATGATGTGTGTGTATAGTGTGTGTGTCTGTGTGTATGATGTGTGTGTGTATAGTGTGTGTGTGTATAGTGTGTGTGTGTATGTATGATGTGTGTGTGTGTATGGTGTGTGTGTGTGTGTATAGTGTGTGTGTGTGTATGTATGATGTGTGTGTGTGTATGGTGTGTGTGTGTGTGTATAGTGTGTGTGTGTGTGTGTGTGTATAGTGTGTGTGTGTGTGTGTGTATAGTGTGTGTGTGTGTGTGTATGATGTGTGTGTGTGTGTATAGTGTGTGTGTGTGTGTGTATAGTGTGTGTGTGTGTGTGTGTGTATAGTGTGTGTGTGTATAGTGTGTGTGTGTGTGTATAGTGTGTGTGTGTATAGTGTGTGTGTGTGTGTATAGTGTGTGTGTGTGTGTATAGTGTGTGTGTGTGTGTATAGTGTGTGTATAGTGTGTGTGTGTGTGTGTGTATAGTGTGTGTGTGTGTGTATAGTGTGCGTGTGTGTGTGTGTATAGTGTGTGTGTGTATAGTGTGTGTGTGTGTGTATAGTGTGTGTGTGTGTGTGTGTGTGATGCTACTATCTCTGTGTGTGTAAATGTCTCTTTGGCCCCGGGGATGCTGTTGCCCAGGTCACTGTCGCCATGGAAACCCCATGCATCATCCAGCTGATGAGCAGTGATTGTATAGTTGTGACATCACAACTACACATATGTCCTGATGGATGTTTAAAGACCTTTCATCACTCCCATTAATTGATTATCAAAGTATTTGGTGATTGAAGTGATGGTTTAGATTAATGTGAAACTAATCAATCAATCAATCAATCAATCAATCAATCAATCAATCAATCAATCAATGGCTGCAGCTCTAAACAGAAATAAACAGGATGTGAAAAACTGGTTTGTTGATTTTTAAGAAGAAACATTTCCTGGTTTCTATTCAGGTTAAAGTTGATTATTGATTATTGAACATTAATTCATTAATATTCTGGTTCATTAAATGGTTTAAATGTGGATCAAAGATGAAGATTCAACATAAAATGTCTTTTTTTATCCAAAGATCATCAGTTTATTATTATAGAGACTAAAGAAACAGGAAATAATCAGAAGCTGGAACCAGAGAATTTACACATTTACTAATTAATCAATGAGTCTAATTAATTATAAACAACATGTTAATTAATGGAGGAGTCGCTGCAGCTCTATAGAACAGACTCTTCTAATCAAACACATGAATATTAACAGCAGACAATGTGAAGCTGTGATGTCACAAAGAGCTTTTCCATGTCGGATATTTCAGGTGGGGGAGGGGTCACCTGCTGATTTACTGGATAAAACATGAAGCTGCAAACGAGCAGTTAGATACCTGCAGCAGTAGTGTTAGCAGCAGCAGTGTTAGCAGCAGCAGCAGTGTTAGCAGCAGCAGTAACAGCAGCAGCAGTGTTAGCAGCAGCAGCAGCAGTAACAGCAGCAGTAACAGCAGCAGCAGCAGCAGTAACAGCAGCAGCAGTGTTAGCAGCAGCAGCAGTAACAGCAGCAGTAACAGCAGCAGCAGCAGCAGTAACAGCAGCAGCAGCAGTAACAGCAGTGTTAGCAGCAGTAACAGCAGCAGCAGCAGCAGCAACAGCAGTGTTAGCAGCAGTAACAGCAGCAGCAGCAGTAACAGCAGCAGCAGCAGCAGTAACAGCAGTGTTAGCAGCAGCAGTAACAGCAGCAGCAGAACAGCAGCAGCAGTAACAACAGCAGCAGCAGCAGCAGTAACAGCAGCAGCAGCAGCAGTAACAGCAGCAGTAACAGCAGCAGCAACAGTAACAGCAGCAGTAACAGCAGCAGTAACAGCAGCAACAGTAACAGCAGCAGCAGCAGTAACAGCAGCAGCAGCAGCAGTAACAGCAGCAGTAACAGCAGCAGTAACAGCAGCAGTAACAGCAGCAGTAACAGCAGCAGCAGTAACAGCAGCAGCAGCAGTAACAGCAGCAGCAGTGTTAGCAGCAGCAGCAGTAACAGCAGTAACAGCAGCAGCAGCAGTAACAGCAGCAGCAGTGTTAGCAGCAGCAGAGTCTGACTCACGTTTCATACTAACATTAAAGGTCGACCATCGTTTGTTTGTGTCTCTTCAACATTTTAATGATATTTATATGA
>CM060473.1:240000-312500 GCA_030544235.1 Lepturacanthus savala | reverse complement strand
AGGGTCAGGGTTAGGGTCAGGGTCAGTGTTAGGGTCAGAGTTAGGGTCAGGGTCAGCGTTAGGGTCAGGGTCAGCGCTAGGGTCAGGGTCAGCGTTAGGGTCAGGGTTAGGGTCAGGGTCAGTGTTAGGGTCAGAGTTAGGGTCAGGGTCAGCGTTAGGGTCAGCGTTAGGGTCAGGGTCAGCGTCAGGGTCAGCGTTAGGGTTAGGGTCAGCGTTAGGGTCAGGGTCAGCGTCAGGGTCAGCGTTAGGGTCAGCGTTAGGTACAGGGTCAGGGTTAGCGTTAGGGTCAGGGTCCAGGGTTAGGGTCAGGGTTAGGGTCAGGGTCAGGGTCAGCGTTAGGGTCAGGGTCAGGGTCAGGGTCAGGGTTAGGAGACACAGTTTACATCGGTTTTAGTGTTTCAGAGGCTCCGAGTGGAGCTGATGTTGTTGCCGTGGTAACAAGATCAGCTGTTTTAATATAGATTTCAACATATTAGTCATTAACAACAACTTTAAAAATATTCAACACTCATCAAACGATCACTTTAATTCACAGTTTAATCGTGTTTGTTCCTCTGTTTTTATTTGATTTAATAAAAATATGAATTCTGTTTGAAATGCTGACAAACATATTTATACCAGTAATAAGCAATAATTCAATTTGAATTTAGAAAATGAAGTTTAAAGTTATAGTGATGAATCAATCAAAACTTTATTTGTAGAGAACTTTTCAGACATAAAAACAAGACAAAAATAAGAGAATCCTGAACAAACGTCAGTTTTTATGCTTCAAAATCTGAATCTCCATAAAAAAACAAGTCTTCACATTATGAATGAAATAAAACACATTTAGTAGTTTTTCTACTGATTAAAGTGATGATTCCTGTTATAATAATAATATAATGTTCTGTTTGATCACTGACTCGTGTTTGGTGTATTTATTAATGAGATTCTGTCAGAATGTGAGTGTTTATAGTTTAAAGGTGTGTGAATCCTGAAGGAAACGTTCATTTCTGAGCATTTAAGACAATTCCTGACATTTGAAGTATCTGACAGTTTGTTGTTTCTAGATGTTCTTTGATGTATTTTACAAACGTCCAAACAGAAAACTCTACGTTTGGATATGAATAAAAGTCAGAAGACAAAGGACATAAATGCTGTTTATTCTCAGCAGACGAGTGTGATTCTTTCTGTTTTCAGCCTCATTAACTGTGTTAGTTCATTTAATTGTGAGTAGAACGCATGTTTGTTCACGGGTTTGGGTTCAATAAAGTTTTATTTGTTCCATCATATCAGGCAGAATCAGTGAAATGGAAGTTTGATAATCATCACTGAGTGAATCAGGATCCTCAGAATGAACCTGTGCAGCATCAGGGACCTTCTTCCTGGCGGCAGCAGGACAACGATGGAGTCACATGGACCATGTTCTTCATTCTCTGTTATAGAGAAGGACGTTGACCTCAGTGTGATGAGGAGAAGTGAAGTTATCAGGATTAGTTTTATAATAAAGAGCAGCAGCGGTCGGGCGAGCTACAGAGTGAATGGAGAGAGCGAGTGATGAAACTGGTTAGGGTTAACCCTAGGGTCAGGGTCAAGGTCAGGGTCAGGGTCAGGGTCAACATACCTGCAGAACCTTCAACAGGAAGCAGCAGTTTGGGTGATATGAACTTAGTGTCACTGGTTCCTGAAGTAGAACAAATCAGAGCAGGAGAGGAAGAGACTCCTCACGGCAGCTCAGACATTAAAGTCTGACCCTGATACCAAAAAAAAAAAAATATATATATATAAAATATATATATATATATATGTATGTATATATATATTTATTTATTTATTTATATACATATATATATAAAATATATATATATATATGTATGTATATATATATTTATATATTTATATATATACCAGCATATACCACCACCACTCCATCTATCTGACATATAAACAGGACAGAGGCTGATCTGTTCATCTATTATTTAATTGAAGTACAAGTTGGTTCCATTAGTTTTTCAGTTTATTATCAACACAATCTCCATACTTACTTTTGTACAAAGAGGTATCAGGTATATAAAACACAGTAAACAAAGTAAACGTACATGTAGACGTGACTACGTTTCAGCCAAACTTCAAGTGTCAGGAACGTTTGTGGATGTGATGAAGAATCTTCACACTCAGACCTAAACTGGCTTCATTTGACCTGATGAGGCATCAGGAGCGTCGAGATAAATGAAACGTGTTATAACTAATAAATATGTGCTTTAATCCTGTCGCTGACGCCACGCTGGAGCACAATTAAATAATATTCCATAAACAGTATCTGTATTAAATATTCTAGTCATGCAGTATATTCAGTTGAGAAATAATTTAACGTGTTTGCATCACAGCGATGGAAACTACAAACGTCTGTAAAACCTCTGACTCCCAACTGATCAGTAATCAATAATAGGTGATAAACACAGGCTTCATGTGGAGATATAACCATACTCAGAGCCCTGATGGCGACAGATCTACTTCCTGTTCTCTGAGGAGACTGAAGGTGAATCTAGTTGTTGGAGGTTCCTGATCCACAGCAACAGAGAAGCAGGTTCACAGAGAAATGACAGAGAAAATGAACAGAACATCTGAAGTGATGACGGGAGGAGAACTCAGGAGAGTGATGTGAATCCTCTGGTGGCTCCGACAATAAATAACTAACTTTTATTTTGAAGGTTAATTAAAAATAAAACTACAAATTTCTGATGAATCATGGATTATTTTGACCTGGTGGGTCCTGGTCATCAGAGGATTTTCCTTACAAATGTTTCAGCGACTCCAGCACCACAGACCCCTGGTGGGGGCGGGGCCTGGAGCAGACGCTGGGGGCGGGGCCTGGAGTAGACGCTGGGGGGCGGGGCCTGGAGTAGACGCTGGGGAGCGGGGCCTGGAGTAGACGCTGGGGGGCGGGGCCTGGAGTAGACGCTGGGGGGCGGGGCCTGGACTAGGAGCTGGGGGGGCGGAGGGCGCGGCAGGAGTGGCAGCAGGCCTTGCTGTAGTACCAGTGGCTGCACAGGTTCACCTTCAGGGCCAGGAGGCAGTTGGTGGAGGGACGATCCTGACAGCTCTCATCTAGACGTAGAGTCACAGCCAATCAGAGGTCTGATAATATTTGACATGTAGAGTCACAGCCAATCAGAGGTCTGATAATATCTGACATGTAGAGTCACAGCCAATCAGAGGTCTGATAATATCTGACATGTAGAGTCACAGCCAATCAGAGGTCTGATAATATTTGACATGTAGAGTCACAGCCAATCAGAGACTGATCATGATTTCGATTTACGTGTCAAACAATGTCCAACATCAAATAATCAAGTTGAAATGATATTTGACATTTTCATTATATTAATTATGATAATCCCTGATGAGCTGATTGGCTGCATTGATTACTAGCTGCTGTGGGTTTTGGTACCTGGAGGTTCGGTGGGGCAGGGCTGCAGGGTGCAGGTCTGTTTAGCTACAGGTTTGGTGAGGGGGTCGCAGCCTCGGACCAGTTCCCTGCCCTGGTAACACTTCACATCCCTCATCCTCACCCCCACACCACAGGTCTTAGTGCACTGAGGACACACAAACAGCTGTTACCACATCCATTAATACAGAAGAATCAGAAACACTACATCACCTGGTAATAATACTTCATTTCTGCAGGTCTCAATCAAACAATAAGAAAAGATGGAGGTGATGATGTCATGAAGTAGCGTGGGATCATGGGAGTTGTTGTCTTCTGTTGTTGTTATCCAGTGTTTAAAGATAAAACGCTGAATAAAAAGGTTTCACATTAACAATCTGTGTTTCTGCAGCACTGATACTTCAGCTAAAGCTAACGTTTGTTTCTCTGACAACCTGAAACCCGACGTCCAATGAAAACGCTGCATCTGGTTAAAGCTCTAAAAAGTGTCTTGAGCTCAAAAGTATAAAACGTTCATCATGACTTGGCTCCAGGAGACAAACAGGACTGATTTTAGGTTTGAAACTCGCAGAAACATTTGGGAGGATTCAACAACATATTTAACACGTTTCTCCTTTTTAGACATTTTGATCAGGAAAATTGGGCGTTGGATCCATGAATAATTTAATTTCTGTTTTCTCTTTATATCCTCTTTTATATTTAAGCCACAGTGTCTCTGGTCCTAGAACATGTTGCTGGAACAGTGAGTCCAGCATCTGTAGAGGTCAGTTACTATGATAAAGGTCATTAAAACCAAATCTTCTCAGACCTTCTGCCTCAGACCCTGAGCTCCTGTGTTAGGATCCTCCAGAGGTGTAAATACCAAACCACAACCCTCCACACAGCTGTCTAGGGTTAACCCTAACCCTAACCCTAACCCTAACCCTAACCCTAACCCTTACCCTAACCCTAACCCTAACCCTAACCCTAACCCTAACCCTAACCCTTACCCTAACCCTAACCCCTAACCCTAACCCTAACCCTAACCCTAACCCTTACCCTAACCCTAACCCCTAACCCTAACCCTACCCTAACCCTAACCCTACCCTAACCCGACCATAACCTTAACCATAACCTTAGCTCTAACCACAACCCTAACCAGGTGTACCTGTCAGCCAGAGCACTTTCTGAACTACAATTCCCACAATCCCTCCTGTCCCTCCAGAATCTTTAAAAACCTTATATCGTCCAAACCATTTTTAATTTCAAAAAAATTCTTTCACGGTCCGATCCACAATAAACCCCTACTTTAGACTACATAGATTTGATAACCCTCCTCTAAAACAAGAAAATATTTCTTCCGGCACCCTCACACAGGGGGAAGGTTGGTTTAGTGAAGAGAGGAGAGAAAAGACACCACACCATTCACCAAGGGAACCCTCCACCTAGAGCTGGTAAGTCCAACTCTCCTTGTTGAGTTGAGCCACCTACAAAAACTAGGTTGCCCTTAAAAACCTGTGATTGTCCGATCCCTGGGACTGTGCGGTGTATGGAGTATAGGGATCATAACCAATACCTCTTGGGATTCCCAGGGGAAACAGGGAGGCAACACTTCAGTGTGGCTGGCTCTGTTTCTCCGATCCCTGAAGATGACTAGGAAGGCAACGCTCGGTTGGAGCTGGTCCTGATCACCTCACGGGGGGAACTCCTTGCAGGGTAGCTAGCTCCCTTAACGAGCCTTTTTCCCCAAAGAGGATGCAAATTCCCTGCTCTCCCTAGGCTGAAATAGATTTTCTTAGTGGTTCAAATTAGGATCTACAAAATAGGACCTCTCCTAAAGACCCTAGGTCTAAAATCCAATTGACACGAGGGACACACGCCAGGGATTTGATCACCCCTGACGGGCCAGCCTCAGGTTAGGGTGTTTAGTTTCATGGCCGAAACACCTGTTTGACCCTGAGGAAACTACTGATGATGTGTACCCAAATTTAGCTCCCCCAAAAGTCATTTTTAGCTGATCCCGACCAAAACTTGGATAACTCAAACATGGACTCTAACCCTAACCATAGCGCTAACCTTAGCTCTAACCATATTCATAGCCCTAAACCCAAGGTAGATCCCTCCCTGTATTATGGGATATCGGGCTGGACTTCAACCAGGCCGCGGTTCGGGGGATTCCCGCGAAGAGGGTCTCCTCTTTTACTGCTCTGATCTCACTCCCGATTCCCTTATACAGAGAGATGGTAGGAACACAGGCATTAATACTAATTTAACCACAAACCTGTTGGGGACTGGAAACTTTGGGCCTCCTCATATCCTCCTGTTCTATCCCTTCAAACTTCAGTAGCAGCAGGCCCCGAATGGTACAAGGGCCGCGCCGCCCCCCGTAGTTCACGTTATCCAACCATGCAATTCCCTTCGAGGGTCCCATGGGACGTGTTGGCCGTTAATCTTTTCAAAACCTAACCCCAGAAACCTTTGTAAAACAATGTGTTAATTGTTGAAAAGTTCTGACCCCCCCCCCCCTTATTCCTTACCAAACTAACATGTAGCAGCCAGTCAGTCATTTATCACACCACTAGTTCAACATTAGTCCAGAATCAGCCTCTTTTTACCAGTTTAACTGGTTCAGATCAGACCTAAAGATTGTTAACGAGCTCTAACGATGGACGTTACCATAGCAACAGCAACTAGGAGGAGGGAGAATGGAACAGGAAGTAGAGTAGAGGAGGATGTGGATCCATCAGAGATCTGACTAGTTTACCTCATTCATAAATATAAATAAATATGGAACATTGTTTAAAACATGAGGCTCAAACCTGCAAGACAAGTTGTAGAGGAGAGTTACAGAATAAAATAGGACCAGATTATTATGATAGTGTAGTATAATATTTTTAGTAGTCCCTGGGATCCTGGTCTGGTTTCGGACTCACCTCAGACCAGGGCGTCGTGTACCACTTGAAACACGGCCTCTCGAAGCAGGTGTTTTCATCTTCGGGTTTCTCGGCGCCGCCACAGGCCTCGTTGTCAAAGATCTGGAACTTTCCGCTGCTGATGCCGGCGCAAAGAACGAGCCTCCGCTTCACGCCACGACCACAGGTGGTGTTACACTGGAGGAGGGATGGATGGTTACTGCAACAGAAGCTACTCTGATAGGGGATCACCAAATATCACACACGGGTTGGTTTCTAGGTGAGGAGTAAAACCACATGGGTTATTTGCTCCTTAATGGTAAAGTGTGCAGGAATTTGTCAAACTCTAGAATCCTTTTACTGTTTGTTTATAAAGCTCTGAATGGTCTAAGGTCTACGTCTATCTCTGACCTGCTGGTCCCTGATGAACCATCCAGACCTCTGAGATGGTCTGGGACAGGTCTGGTCTCTGTTTCAGAGTCAGAATAAACATGGAGAAGCAGCGTTTAGTTTCTATGATCCACATCTGGAACAAACTCCATGGAGAGCTATGAAACAGGGTTAACATTACATGAAGTTAACGTAGATTTAATTAGTTTAGTAGTAACGTTAGATTTAACCTCTTAGATGTTTTAATTCAGAAAAGTCACATATTTGTCCTGTAATTAGAACAGTGAGATGGTAGTAGTAGGACTAGTAGTAGGACTAGTAGTAGGACTAGTAGTAGGACTAGTACCCATCCTCTCCCAGTCCTGGCTCAGCCAGTAGTAGTAGTAGTATTAGTAGTAGTAGTATTAGTAGTACTAGTAGTAGTATTAGTAGTACTAGTAGTAGTATTAGTAGTATTAGTAGTAGTAGTATTAGTACTAGTAGTATTAGTACTAGTAGTATAGTAGTACCTACCCTCTCCCAGTCCTGGCTCAGCCAGTAGTATTAGTAGTACTAGTAGTATTAGTAGTACTAGTAGTATTAGTACTAGTAGTATTAGTACTAGTAGTAGTATTAGTAGCACTAGTAGTATTAGTAGTAGTATTAGTAGTAGTATTAGTAGCACTAGTAGTATTAGTAGTATTAGTACTAGTAGTATTAGTACTAGTAGTATTAGTACTAGTAGTACTAGTACTAGTAGTACTAGTACTAGTAGTACTAGTACTAGTAGTACTAGTAGTACTAGTACTAGTAGTACTAGTACTAGTAGTACTAGTACTAGTAGTACTAGTAGTACTAGTAGTAGTAGTACTAGTAGTAGTATTAGTAGTAGTAGTATAGTAGTACCTACCCTCTCCCAGTCCTGGCTCAGCCAGTAGTACTAGTAGTATTAGTACTAGTAGTAGTATTAGTAGCACTAGTAGTATTAGTAGTAGTATTAGTAGTAGTATTAGTAGTAGTATTAGTAGCACTAGTAGTATTAGTACTAGTAGTATTAGTACTAGTAGTATTAGTACTAGTAGTACTAGTACTACTAGTACTAGTAGTACTAGTAGTATTAGTACTAGTAGTACTAGTAGTATTAGTACTAGTAGTACTAGTAGTATTAGTACTAGTAGTACTAGTACTAGTAGTATTAGTACTACTAGTAGTACTAGTACTAGTAGTACTAGTACTAGTAGTACTAGTAGTAGTAGTACTAGTAGTAGTAGTAGTAGTAGTAGTAGTATTAGTAGTAGTATTAGTACTAGTAGTACCTACCCTCTCCCAGTCCTGGCTCAGCCAGTAGTACTAGTAGTATTAGTACTAGTAGTAGTATTAGTAGTAGTAGTATTAGTAGTAGTATTAGTAGTAGTATTAGTAGCACTAGTAGTAGCACTAGTAGTATTAGTACTAGTAGTATTAGTACTAGTAGTATTAGTACTAGTAGTACTAGTACTACTAGTACTAGTACTAGTAGTACTAGTACTACTAGTACTAGTACTAGTAGTACTAGTACTAGTAGTAGTAGTATTAGTAGTAGTATTAGTACTAGTAGTACCTACCCTCTCCCAGTCCTGGCTCAGCCAGTAGTACTAGTAGTATTAGTAGCACTAGTAGTAGGACTAGTAGTAGTAGTATTAGTAGTAGTACTAGTAGTAGTATTAGTAGTATTAGTACTAGTAGTATTAGTACTAGTAGTAGTATTAGTATTAGTAGTACTAGTAGTATTAGTAGTATTAGTACTAGTAGTATTATTAGTACCTACCCTCTCCCAGTCCTGGCTCAGCCAATGGGGGGAACAGTCCTTCTCTCCACAGGGGTGGATGGCCAGTGGTTTTTCCTCGGCGGAGCACTGGTTCTCTGGAACCACTCGACCTTCTGGAGCTTTACAGTACACGTGACGCACCATCTTCCCCTGGCCACACGACCCCGAGCACTGCAGCGGAGGTCAAAGGTCAGCATGCATGATTCACAGGCAGCTCTGTTCTCATTATGAAACCAAAGGTCAACTCACGTCACGTGAATTAAAATCAACGTAAACATCAGAATAGATGAAACAACAAATGTCGGGTGGTTGTTGGGGCACGTGTGTTTTACAGAAGGTTTCACAGCTCGTTGTAAACGAGCCTCACCCTCACCCTATCATCTCCAACAGGAGAATCTGCTCCACAACATGATGAGATTCACAGCATGAAAACACACTATGGCACAAAATGGTGATTTTTATATGAATCCTGAAAATCTCTAAAATATCTGATGGAAGAACTGATCTACAGTGGTGGTTCCCAGGCAACCTGACAGAGAATGACTTCATTTTATTTCAGAGGGTTGAAGACATAAAGTAAATACAGATATTATTTCATAGTTGAGATAATGCTGAATAAAATAATGGTAATGAACGTAATAAAGCACTGACAGGCCCCCACTCAGACACCGTCCAGTGGCGTTCGCAGGGCGGTCCCGTGCAGTTCTTCATGTTGGGGGGTTTGGTCATCGGGTCACATGGTCTGGTCTCATCAGAGCAGCGGACGTCCCGGGTCACCTGGGCTCTACGGCCACATTTAGCTGGACACTAGAGGACCAGAGACACATTTAACCACAGGTTAAATCCTGGGGAGACAGGGGTCATGACCCCTACCCCTAACCCCCGTCCACGAAGATGTCCCCCACAAAAATCATTTTAAAATTAAAGAAATGTTTATTTCTTTCATTTATCTATATCTGTATCTATATAGATATATAGATAGAGATATATATAGATATAGATATATATATATATATATATATATATATAGATGTATAGATATAGATAATGGTTTTAATGCAACAAGTCTGTAGTATAGCAGTGGCTGTTTTGACCTTGGGGAAACCTTTAGCTTTTAAAGACATTCCAGTAGCAGCTGCTGAACCAGAAGCTGAGAGGTGTGAGAGATGTCTGCACTTCAGCAGGAATGAGCCTTTCTGAATTATGGAGGAAAAAATCTGAACAAATGGAACAAAATTCTAAATATAGGGATTAAAAAACAGAAATGAATCCAAAAGAGGTCCTAACAGTTACTGGTTGGACTTTATTTTACTGTACAATAATCAGAGGTTTACAGTAGAGCTGCAACTAAAGATTAATCTATAATAATTAATAGTAATAATCTACTTATTATTGGAATGATTGATTAGTTGATCAGTTTATTATTATAGAGACTAAAGAAACCAGTAAATAATCAGAGAAGAGAAGCTGGAACCAGAGAATTTGTTTATTACTGATTAATAGAGTAATGGACTCGTTGGCAACTATTGGACAAAAAAGACCATTTCAGGTTGAATCTTCATCTTTGGGAAAGAGTGAATGACATTAATTAATCAACTACCAAACCAGTCGTTAGTTGCAGCCTAAAACTAAATTAAAGCCAAATGATTTTGTGTCTTCCTGGTACCTCGGTCCACTCGGCCACCTCCCACTGGGGCCCGCAGGCCGGACTCTTGCAGGCTCGTCTCTCCATGGGTCTCTCCAGGTCCGTCATGGTGCACAGGTCGCTGTAGACCGAGCTGTCCAGGCCGGGGGACAGCATCTTCCAGCACCGCACCTGGCGGAACTGGAACCCCTCCCCACAGGTCCTGGAGCACTCGCTCCAGCTGCTCGCCTCCCACCTGAAAGACCAGGACCTGGACTACTAGAGGGTCCAAGAATCCTCTCAGAAACTAGCCTGGAAACTTCCACCTGAAAGACCAGGACCTGGACTACTAGAGGGTCCAAGAATCCTCTCAGAAACTAGCCTGGAAACTCCCCCCTGAAAGACCAGGACCTGGACTACTAGAGGGTCCAAGAATCCTCTCAGAAACTAGCCTGGAAACTCCCCCCTGAAAGACCAGGACCTGGACTACTATACCAGGAGAGTCCAACTCAGTTCATCCTGGGTCACGTCAGTGTTCTGGTTTCTCTCAAAGGGCCAATTATAAAGATCATATATATGTATCTACATATTATTATATATGTTATTATATCAGATAATTTCCTCTCCACTCATAATAGTGATGGTGACAATTTACTAAGATTTTTAACCAGAATTTAAAATCAGCTGCAGCAGAAATAATGTTGTATTGTTGTTAGCGTCTAATTATTAAACATTAAAATCATCACAGAATAATGGATGTTTCAAAGAATCTATGGTTTTGTGTTGCTGACGATAAATTTCTTTTAAATTTGAATTTCCTTTTGTTATTTGACTGGACCATTTTACCTGATGAGGTGGCCCATTTTACTTGTTCTACAGGACGTTTGTTCTACAGGATGTTTGTTCTACAGGACGTTCTACAGGACGTTCTACAGGACGTTCGTTCTACAGGACGTTCGTTCTACAGGACGTTCGTTCTACAGGACGTTCTACAGGACGTTCGTTCTACAGGATGTTTGTTCTACAGGATGTTTGTTCTACAGGACGTTTGTTCTACAGGACGTTCGTTCTACAGGACGTTCTACAGGATGTTTGTTCTACAGGACGTTTGTTCTACAGGACGGACGTTCTACAGGACGTTCGTTCTACAGGATGTTTGTTCTACCGGACGTTCTACAGGATGTTTGTTCTACAGGACGTTTGTTCTACAGGATGTTTGTTCTACCGGACGTTCTACAGGACGTTCATTCTACAGGGCGTTCTACAGGACGTTCGTTCTACAGGATGTTTGTTCTACAGGACGTTCGTTCTACAGGATGTTTGTTCTACAGGACGTTCGTTCTACAGGATGTTTGTTCTACAGGACGTTTGTTCTACAGGACGGACGTTCTACAGGACGTTCTACAGGACGTTTGTTCTACAGGATGTTTGTTCTACAGGATGTTTGTTCTACAGGACGTTCGTTCTACAGGATGTTTGTTCTACCGGACGTTCTACAGGATGTTTGTTCTACAGGACGTTTGTTCTACAGTACGTTTGTTCTACAGGATGTTTGTTCTACAGGACGTTCTACAGTACGTTTGTTCTACAGTACGTTTGTTCTACAGGACGGACGTTCTACAGGACGGACGTTCTACAGGACGGATGTTCTACAGGACGTTCTACAGGACGTACGTTCTACAGGACGTACGTTCTACAGGACGTACGTTCTACAGGACGTTTGTTCTACAGGACGTTCGTTCTACAGGATGTTTGTTCTACAGGACGTTCTACAGGATGTTTGTTCTACAGGACGTTTGTTCTACAGGACTTTCTACAGGACGTTTGTTCTACAGGACGTTCGTTCTACAGGATGTTTGTTCTACAGGACGTTTGTTCTACAGGACGTTCGTTCTACAGGATGTTTGTTCTACCGGACGTTCTACAGGATGTTTGTTCTACAGGACGTTTGTTCTACAGGACGGACGTTCTACAGAATGTTTGTTCTACAGGACGTTCTACAGTACGTTTGTTCTACAGTACGTTTGTTCTACAGTACGTTTGTTCTACAGGACGGACGTTCTACAGGACGTTCTACAGGACGTTCTACAGGACGTTCGTTCTACAGGACGTTCGTTCTACAGGACGTTCGTTCTACAGGACGGACGTTCTACAGGACGGACGTTCTACAGGACGTTTGTTCTACAGGATGTTTGTTCTACCGGACGTTCTACAGGATGTTTGTTCTACAGGACGGACGTTCTACAGGACGGACGTTCTACAGGACGGACGTTCTACAGGACGGACGTTCTACAGGACGTTTGTTCTACAGGACGTTTGTTCTACAGGACGTTCTACAGGATGTTTGTTCTACAGGACGTTTGTTCTACAGGACGGACGTTCTACAGGACGGACGTTCTACAGGACGGACGTTCTACAGGACGTTTGTTCTACAGGACGTTTGTTCTACAGGACGTTCTACAGGACGTTTGTTCTACAGGATGTTTGTTCTACAGGACGTTCTACAGGATGTTTGTTCTACAGGATGTTTGTTCTACAGGACGTTTGTTCTACAGGACGGACGTTCTACAGGACGGACGTTCTACAGGATGTTTGTTCTACAGGATGTTTGTTCTACAGGACGTTTGTTCTACAGGACGTTTGTTCTACAGGATGTTCTACAGGACGTTTGTTCTACAGGACGTTTGTTCTACAGGACGGACGTTCTACAGGACGGACGTTCTACAGGACGGACGTTCTACAGGATGTTTGTTCTACAGGACGTTTGTTCTACAGGACGTTTGTTCTACAGGACGTTTGTTCTACAGGATGTTCTACAGGACGTTTGTTCTACAGGACGTTTGTTCTACAGGACGGACGTTCTACAGGACGGACGTTCTACAGGACGGACGTTCTACAGGATGTTTGTTCTACAGGACGTTTGTTCTACAGGACGTTTGTTCTACAGGACGGACGTTCTACAGGATGTTTGTTCTACAGGACGTTCTACAGGATGTTTGTTCTACAGGACGTTCTACAGGATGTTTGTTCTACAGTACGTTTGTTCTACAGTACGTTTGTTCTACAGGACGGACGTTCTACAGGACGTTTGTTCTACAGGACGGACGTTCTACAGGACGGATGTTCTACAGGACGGACGTTCTACAGGACGGACGTTCTACAGGACGGACGTTCTACAGGACGGACGTTCTACAGGATGTTCGTTCTACAGGAAGTTCTACAGGACGTTTGTTCTACAGGATGTTCGTTCTACAGGACGTTTGTTCTACAGGACGTTCTACCTGGGCTGACATTCTCTCCCGATGCAGAAGTCATGGACCGGTTCTGGTCTGGTCAGGGCGTCGCAGTACATGTCGTGAACCTCGATGCCGTCGTAGCGGACACAGGAGACGAAGGACTTGGACACTCCTGGAACAGCAGAGGAGGAGGTGAGTATTTCCTGGAGAGGTGGTGCTGGGTATTACAGCAGCGTGGATGGGTCTGGTACCGATGGAGCAGGTCATGCTGCAGGGCTCCTGGGACGACAGCTTCCAGCGGTACATGTCAGCTGCACTCAGCTTCAGGTTCTTCTGGTAAAACCTGGGATTCCCTCTGTCACACACACATCGCATGTCTGGTAATTACATTAAATCAATAGATGAAACTGATTTTCTTTTTATTACCTGGTGCCAGAAACTGTCACAAAGATATGTGTAAAAAAAAACAGAACAAAACTTCAAACTGTTTAAAACCATTAGTGTCGAGTTGACTGGTTCATTCAATGGTTTAAATGTGGATCAGTGTTTCATCAAAGATGAAGATTCAACATAAAATGTCTTTTTTTGTCCAAAGATCATCAGTTTATTATTATAGAGACTAAAGAAGGAAATAATCAGAGAAGAGAAGCTGGAACCAGAGAATTTACACATTTACTAATTAATCAATGAGTCTAATCCATTAAACTAATCAATTTATCTACTAAACAATTTCCTGCATTTCAATTTCCTTCAATGTTCCTGAGGGAACCTCCCAAAGGGATGAATAAAGTCTTATCTAATCTAAATATTGCTGCTGTGTTCTCACTCTTATAAATTACTCCAAACCATTAATCAACTATCAGCAACGTGGGTGATTAATGTGATAGTTGTCAACTAGTGGATTAAATGACTAATCATTGCATAAACGTATTAATTGTTTCATGTTGGTGCAAACTAAACATTTATGTTGCTGGTTGTTTATCAATGAAAAGGATCCAGAATAAACTACTGGTCTGATTTCAGTGAAACGTAGAATGGAGGAGGTGGATCCTGCTGCTCACTGGAATGTTTAGAGTTGAATAAACAGTCAACACAACTCTGTCCTGCTACTTTATTGGTTGTTCTGCATATGTCCATATATCAGATAGAATCTGACCATTGGCCTGATAATTAATTAATGGATTAGAGTCATTATTGACGAAGAAAACCTCCAAATTCTCTGGTTCCAGCTTCTCTTCTCTGATTATTTCCTGGTTTCTTTAGTCTCTATAATAATAAACTGAGTGTAATGAAAAAGATATTCGATGTTGAATCTTTGTCTTTAGGAAACACTGATCCACATTTTACACCATTTAATGAACCAAACAACGATCGATTAGTCGATCATCAAAATAATTACAGCTTTAATATAAACCTCTTATTATTTTCTCATAAAATAAATCCGACCGATCACTGTTAGTAGTTTTGTTTCTACCAGATTCACTAACCTGGACTGCTGCAGGGGTTAAAGCAGGGTCACCAGTCCTGGTCCAGGAGGACCGGGTGGGTCCAACCAGCAGTACCGACCTGATTCTATAATGCAGGTCCATATCCAGGTTTGTTGCTGGGTGGAGCAGAAACCTGGACCCACCCTGGTCCTCCAGCACCAGCATGTGTGTTAAGTGTCTATAAACAGCTGAGTATGACTTTATCGGGAGTCAAAATGAAGGTTTTGAGTGTAATATTCCTTATTTCAGGAGCCTGAAGCCTCAGACGACCACAGAGCGACAGCTGACTCACAGCCTTCATCCCCGCAGATTCACTTTGTTTTTTCATCACATCACATAAAAGTCATGTGCACATTCTTGTCATAACAGCGTCCAGACGTTTCTCTGAATCTCTCGGTGACTGTGAGTTATTCTCCATGTCAGCAGACTGATTCCTGCACATTATTTTCTCCCCAGAGGAAACTCCAGTCTGACAGAAACACTCGTCCCTTTCGCATCATATTTTTCACTCTTCTTGAAAGCCGTTCAAATACCTTGAATTATTTGTTTCTAAGTGTGGCGACATTTCCCGTCCCCCCCTCTGAGCTGCTCTGCTCGCCTCGTTTCCTCAGAAAAAGGCGTGTCGGCCTGTTTTATAGCAGCTGGCTGCAGGCGCTTTGACTCACAAAAATCAACAGGGAACATAAATATGATGAATGAGGGCTCCACCTGTCTGTCTCTATAGCTACCTGTCTGTCTGGAGTCTCTATAGCTACCTGTCTGTCTGTCTCTCTATATCCACCTGTCTGTCTGTCTGGAGTCAATATACAGTAGCTACCTGTCTGTCTGTCTCTACAGTCTATATATCCACCTGTCCGTTTCTAAGTTCATGTACCTACCTGTCTGTCTCTATATCCACCTGTCTGCCTTGTCTCACTTTCATCCTGTCCTGATATCCTGTCTGTCTGCTATACCTGTCTGTCTGCTTCTCCTGCTCTGTGTTACTGTCTCTATGGAGATGTTTAGACAGAATCTCTGCATCAGACTAGCTCTGTTGTAATCAGATTACCTGGTTCTGTTGTAATCAGATTACCTGGTTCTGTTGGAGCGGCCGGAGCTCCGCCCCCCAGCCTGCAGGGTCTTGTTGTGGTAGGCGGGGTCTGTGGTGTCGTTGCGTTTGCGGCCCAGTGTGAAGTCCAGCGTGTGGTTCAGCCCGTCCCGGTCCAGGCCGCCCAGGTCCACCGGGCCCAGCTCCGAGGAGAAAAGCTGATTGGTGGAGATGTTGACGAGCAGCTCGTCGGGGCCGATCCTCCCGTCCAGCAGGACCCGCCAGATCAGGTTCGGAGAGTCCAGTCCCGGGTCCAGGGGCCCGGCGGGGGCAGGACGGGCGGTACTTCCTGTGCTGTTCCCTTCTGATGGAGGACGACAGGAGTCTTTAGTTCACATCTACTACATCTACTGTCATGAATTCACCTCAAAGCGTTTCCATCCCCTGCAGCAGAGACATTCATCCCCAACGCTGGTTAGTTACAGTGAGTTTAACAGCAGAAACATGGAGGTCCAGCTCAGGCTGGTCCACAGGAGCTGGTTCAGATGCTGTGGGTCACTGGTCAGTGGTTAAAGTGAGCAGCAACGCTGGAAATGACCAACATGTAAAGACCAGACTGTCTTCAAATGATCAAAGGTCAAAGGTCATCAGAGCCTCAACAAGAACCACAACTGATGAATGAATTCCACCAGTAAGAACCAAAGGGTCCAATTCACTGGATGACTTTACAAAGATGTTTGGTTGACCCCTGACCCCTCTAGTTATAGTAGTTAGTATATAGTTATAGTTACTAGTTATAGTATAGTAGTTAGTATATAGTTATAGTTACTAATTATAGTATAGTAGTTAGTATATAGTTATAGTTACTAGTTATAGTATAGTAGTGAGTCTATAGTTATAGTAACTAGTTATAGTATAGTAGTTAGTATATAGTTATAGTTACTAGTTATAGTATAGTAGTTAGTATATAGTTATAGTTACTAGTTATAGTATAGTAGTTAGTATATAGTTATAGTTACTAGTTATAGTATAGTAGTGAGTCTATAGTTATAGTAACTAGTTATAGTATAGTAGTTAGTATATAGTTATAGTTACTAGTTATAGTATAGTAGTTAGTATATAGTTATAGTAACTAGTTATAGTATAGTAGTTAGTATATAGTTATAGTTACTAGTTATAGTATAGTAGTTAGTATATAGTTATAGTTACTAGTTATAGTATAGTAGTTAGTATATAGTTATAGTAACTAGTTATAGTATAGTAGTTAGTATATAGTTATAGTTACTAGTTATAGTATAGTAGTTAGTATATAGTTATAGTAACTAGTTATAGTATAGTAGTTAGTATATAGTTATAGTTACTAGTTATAGTATAGTAGTTAGTATATAGTTATAGTTACTAGTTATAGTATAGTAGTTAGTATATAGTTATAGTAACTAGTTATAGTATAGTAGTTAGTATATAGTTATAGTTACTAGTTATAGTATAGTAGTTAGTATATAGTTATAGTAACTAGTTATAGTATAGTAGTTAGTATATAGTTATAGTAACTAGTTATAGTATAGTAGTTAGTATATAGTTATAGTTACTAGTTATAGTATAGTAGTTAGTATATAGTTATAGTTACTAGTTATAGTAGAGTAATTAGTATATAGTTACTAGTTATAGTAACTAGTTATAGTATAGTAGTTAGTATATAGTTACTAGTTATAGTATAGTAGTTAGTATATAGTTATAGTTACTAGTTATAGTAGAGTAGTTAGTATATAGTTATAGTTACTAGTTAGAGTAATTAGTATATAGTTACTAGTTATAGTAGAGTAGTTAGTTTATAGTTACTAGTTATAGTAGAGTAGTTAGTATATAGTTATAGTTACTAGTTATAGTAGAGTAGTTAGTATATAGTTATAGTTACTAGTTATAGTAGAGTAGTTAGTATATAGTTATAATTACTAGTTATAGTAGAGTAGTTAGTTTATAGTTACTAGTTATAGTATAGTAGTTAGTATATAGTTGTAGTTACTAGTTATAGTTTAGTAGTTAGTATATAGTGTAGTTACTAGTTATAGTAGAGTAGTTAGTATATAGTTATAGTTACTAGTTATAGTAGAGTAGTTAGTTTATAGTTACTAGTTACTAGTTATAGTAGAGTAGTTAGTTTATAGTTACTAGTTATAGTATAGTAGTTAGTATATAGTTATAGTTACTAGTTATAGTAGAGTAGTTAGTATATAGTTATAGTTACTAGTTATAGTAGAGTAGTTAGTATATAGTTATAGTTACTAGTTATAGTAGAGTAGTTAGTTTATAGTTACTAGTTATAGTATAGTAGTGAGTCTATAGTTATAGTTACTAGTTATAGTTTAGTAGTTAGTATATAGTTATAGTTTACTAGTTATAGTTTAGTAGTTAGTATATAGTGTAGTTACTAGTTATAGTGTAAATAATTGTAAATAATTTAGTGTCTTCAATAATAAATGTACCGTTATCATTTTTCATTTTCAATTTTCATCAAACTTATTTTATGTGCTAGAGAGAACAAGGAGAAAAGGATTAAAAAATCAACTTTTCTGATATTTTGAACATAATATCAACAATATTCTGTTTATAGACTGAACCACTGCTGCTGAGAGAAATGGGTCCGACTGTTCACCCATTTCGTGTGTGTGTGTGTGTGTGTGTGTGTGTGTGTGTGTGTGTGTGTGTGTGTGTGTGTGTGTGTGTGTGTGTGTGTGTGTGTGTGTGTGTGTGTGTGTGTGTGTGTGTGTGTGTGTGTGTGTGTGTGTGTGTGTGTGTGTGTGTGTGTGTGTGAGTGTGTGAGTGTGTGTGTGTGTGTGTGTGTGTGTGAGTGTGTGTGTGTGTGAGAGATGCAGCGCTGCATTATTCATGCTGCAGACACATAAAGACGATCAGGAGCAGATGAAAAATTCAGGGTCTGCATCACCAACAGCAGCATTAATGGGCTCCACACACACACACACACAGCTCCTCTTCTATTTGTATTTCTCAGGTGTGTTTCATTCAGGCATTTTAGTCATAAACCAGAGGTTTGGTTTTTATATATTTAATTTTTTCATGTCTCTTCTTTTCTAAATGTCTGACCCAATGAACCATTAGTTAATTCAGACGATGGATCCAACACATCCTCATTTAAACTCTACCAGACTTCCTACCGACGCTGCATTGGTTTATAATTACAAACAAACAGGAACTGAATAGAAAATCCATTTTTGAAACCAGATTATGAGATTTCATAAAGAACCCACGTCCTTTGAAACGTAGTTTCTGCAGCTCCAATTAGTTTAATCTGGTGTTTCAGTGTCAACATGGAGACTCCAGGTCCAGAACCAGAACAGGGATTTGGTCTGGACCAGTTTGATCCCTGACCTGAATCCAGCAGAAAGTAGATCAACTAAACGCCTCCGGCCGACAACAGCTGAGAACAATCACAACATCTCAGCACATGTTAGTTCTCCACTGGTGTCATCAGGGTCCAGGAGAATGTTTACAGGAAAACAAGGTGGAAGTCCACTTCAGTCTGAAAGACGTATCCACTCATTTCAACTATTACTTCAATTAATTCACGTTTTCACTGACACCATTATTTTACTGAGTTTTTGCTCCATTAAGAAATAAAGTTTCTGAATCTAGTCTTAAAACAAGGCATCGTCCCACTTCCTGTGTCTGTGTTAGAACTGACCTTCATCAGGTCCTGGTTCTCCTGAACCTCTGGTCTAGACCAAACCATAAACTAATCAAATCACCATAGAAACTATAAATGAATGACATCACCTGTTACTAGGCAACCACAGCTATAACAACAGTTTAAATCCTTTCCACCTGGAATGATCCATTATTTTACCTGGTATCAGCAGCAGAATCCAACCTTCAGCGGGTCAGGGTTAGGGTCAGGGTCAGGGTCAGGGTTAGGGTTAGGGTCAGCGTTAGGGTTAGGGTCAGGGTCAGGGTTATGGTTAGGGTTAGGGTCAGGGTCAGGGTTAGGGTTAGGGTCAGGGTTAGGGTCAGGGTCAGGGTCAGGGTTAGGGTTAGGGTCAGGGTTAGGGTTAGGGTCAGGGTTAGGGTCAGGGTTAGGGTTAGGGTCAGGGTCAGGGTTAGGGTTAGGGTCAGGGTTAGGGTCAGGGTTAGGGTTAGGGTCAGGGTCGTAATAAATTGAGGAGATTGAAAAGAGAAGAATTCTAGATTTTTCCTGTTCTCCTACACTCTAAGTGATGATGTCACCAACGTTCCGTCCCATTATAAACTCAGAATGGTCATTGATCAGTGATTGATCAAACACTATATCACAGATTAAAACGTGGAATAATACATTAATACCCAAGACATTAAACTCGGACACGTCTCTACCTGTAAATTTGGGGACTCCGTCCTGGTCGCAGTCGATGGCCGCCGTCTCCTCGTAGACTTCGTTGGTTTCTTGACCTTTCTGACCTCCGGGGCCTCCTGGATCCCCCCGGCCTTCTGGGGCCCGGTCATACAGGCTGCCGTTGGCCAGCAGACCCCCCACCTCCACAGACACCTCCCCGGCCGAGGAGTCGGATCCGGTGTAGACCGGAGGAGGGGGGACGGGGGGCAGCGAGTCCCTGAGGACGGTGTATTCGTAGGTGATGTACGGGGTCCGGCCGTTCTGGTTCCACACCTCAACAAATAAAAACAACTAGAGTGACATTTTGAATTTTGTCCTACAAAGTTCTGAACCAAGTTTGGTTCAGAACTTCTCTGATGTTAGATGTTCTGGAGAGTTTCGCTGTAGCTGAACCATTTGAGCCATTGGAACCACGTTTGGTGAACATGTGTAGATATGATGTCTGATGGATCCTGACCAGTTTGGTGCCATTTGGCCGATAGGTGGCGCTGTAGCATCTGTCTATAAAGGAAGGATCTCTGTGATGAAAATGACTGTCCTCATCATCCACTCAACCTCACACTGGGTGGATGTTCTACTGGGAACCAAAGACTAGATAAAATAGATGAATTAAATGATTGGAGTCAGTTTTCAGTAGAAACAAGAGACAAAAACAAATACTCCACATCCTGGTTCTCCACTGCAGCAACAGCTGTTTTAATAGTAAATTAGTAGCTGACTATTAAAATTATGAATTAATTAGTTCATTAAATGGTATAAAATGTTTCCAAAGCTGAAGATTCAACCTGAAATGTCTTTTTTGTCCAAAGATCATCAGTTTATTATTATAGAGACTAAAGAAACCAGGAAATAATCAGAGAAGAGAAGCTGGAACCAGAGAATTTGGAAAGAATTTGGATTTTATTGTTTAATGAAATACGAAGAGCAGCAGGACGAGGAGAACCAGGACCAGAACCAGGACCTGAACCAGGACTAGAACCAGGACCTGAACCAGGACTAGAACCAGGACCTGAACCAGGACCAGAACCAGGATTAGGACTAACAGAGTTGAAACAGAAATTCAGCCTCATTTTTATTCTGTTTAAATAATGTAAAATATCTCTATTGAAATGGAAAAACTCCACCAGGTGGCACCAAACACCTGAGACGACACAATAGCAGGTTTGTTGTTGTTGTTTGTTTAATTAACATTAAACTCTGATGATTCTCATACTTTTTACATGTTTATTTACAAAGAAAATTAATTTGTGTCTGTGTTCCATGAGCTGCTTTAAAGATTTAATGTTCAGATTCTGTATCTCCTCCATCTCATGAAAACCTTCAGATTCTTTGTCTGGCTCCATGTTTCCTGTCCTCAGATATCTGTGTTGTTGTTTTTAATTATTATTTATTAGCTTAATCACTGCTTTAATAGAATAGCCCGGGGTTAAAGCTGCACCAAATAACGTAAAGTCCAAAACGTTCACAGTTTAAGATTCATTCATCAGGTCAATAAATGTAGATGGTGACTTATATCAGTTTCTTGTTATTTAAAAGTTCATTTGAATCATTTAAAATATATATATAATCCACCTAGAATATGAAACTAGTTGATTTTAATAGAAATAAAGTATAGAAGGTTGTGATGTGGCGTGATGTTACACCACATCACGCGTCACTGACTCATTTACTAACATGTATTTAAAGTTGATGTGAAGCTAAAATGAAGCTTCAGAATCAACGTTTTAGTCTTTTTTTACTTCATCAGGGAAACACAAAGGAGATTTCTTTGTGTTTTGGCTCATTGAGCTGCAGCAGATTCCTGATGAAATGAAGAAATAAAGCAGCAGTGACATCAGACTGATGCTGTCTGTTCATCACATCACATCACATCACATTCACTAGACTATAGTAGAATAAACTAGACTTTAGAAGGATAAACCAGACTATAGTAGAATAAACCAGACTTTAGAAGCATAAACCAGACTTTAGAAGGATAAACCAGACTATAGTAGAATAAACCAGACTTTAGAAGGATAAACCAGACTTTAGAAGGATAAACCAGACTATAGTAGAATAAACCAGACTTTAGAAGCATAAACCAGACTTTAGAAGGATAAACCAGACTATAGTAGAATAAACCAGACTTTAGAAGGATAAACCAGACTTTAGAAGAATAAACCAGACTTTAGAAGAATAAACCAGACTTTAGAAGCATAAACCAGACTTTATCCAGGTAAAGGTGTGCTACCAGGATGTTGATGGCCTGGTCGATGGGCCCTTTGGCCACGATGTACTCGATCCCGGTCTCATACACGTCCATCGGGCGTCGGTACTTGAAGACGGTTCCTGCGGCGTGGAAGTTCTGAGGACTGTCCACCCTGTAGGCTCCGTTGAAGAAGAAGTTTCCAGCCTGATCCGTCACAGCTGGGAACAACAGATAGAAGCAGTCAGATTCTAGGAAAACAGGAAATGTCGCTGGATTCTGTGGCCTAAAAGTTACAGAAACATGTTTGTACCCAGGGCTGAAAATCCCATTTCAATTTCTTTTCTAATTCTGTCATAGATAATGAGTTGGAATCTTTTACGAGGTTAAGGTTAAAGTTAAGGTTAAAGTTAAGGTTAAAGTTAAGGTTAAAGCCAGACTGTGGTGGTGGTTTCATGTTTTCAGTCACTTCAGGAACATTTTGAGATGTACATGATTCCTAAAAATCATCCCAGAACACAGAAATAAGCAAAATGAAACCCTCTAAAGGAGAATGTGTCTGTACCGTCATTATATTTATATGTTTATAAAGCTGAGCTGGTCGACTGGTCCTGTCTTCTTCTTTCTCCTCCTTCACAACTTGTGTTGCAGGTTTGAGTCTTCATCATGTTCACATGTTTTAAACAATGGTATTAACAGTAATAACAGTAATGTTTTATATTTATAAGGTAAATGATCTGATGAATGAGGTCAGATCTCTGATGGATCCACGTCCTCCTCTCTCTACTTCCTGTTCCCTCCTCCTTCCCCCTAGTGCCTGTTGCTATGGTAACTTCCATCGTTAGAGCTCGTTAAGTATCGTTAGGTCTGATCTGAACCAGTTAACCTGGTAAAAAGAGGCTGATTCTGGACTAATGTTGAACTAGTGCTGTGAGAAATGACTCACTGGCTGCTACATGTTAGTTTGATTGGTTTCTTCTACTAGATCTGCTGACTATTGAAATGATTGATCAATTAGTTTGGTTCATTAAATGGTGTAAATGTGGATCAGTGTTTCATCAAAGATGAAGATTCAACCTGAAATGTCCTTTTTTTGTCCAAAGATCATCAGTTTATTATTATAGAGACTAAAGAAACCAGGAAATAATCAGAGAAGAGAAGCTGGAACCAGAGAATTTACACATTTACTAATTAATCAATGACTCTAATCGATTAATTGATTATCAAAATAGTTGGCAATCGATGGAAACTAATTGATTAATTGACTAAACAGATTGGAAACCATATCACTGAGATTCATAGAACTGATGCATCTATGGTTGTTTGTTTAATGAAGTTTACTGAAAAGTGTTCCGACCTAAAACATCAGCAGACTTCTTCCTCTCAATGATCTGAATGTCCCATGATCCTTCAGGGATTTGAGTGATGAAGGAATAACCTTGATGACAGGAAACAGCAGAAAGTGATGACAGTAAATGAGGACTCAGCTCAGGTTCAGTCTAAATGTTCCAGTTTTAACTCTTCGTTCAAACGGTTTTTCACCCAAAGTGGAGGCTCCGCGGCGGAAGTTTCCGGTGACTCTGCTGCAGCTGCTGCCGTCGCCCTGGCAGACGCCACATTTATCCAGGATGTTGGAGGAGAAGAGGACGCCGTCACACCCGATCGGCTGCAGAATGAAGACAAAATGACTAAAGAAATGAGTAGAAACAATGATAATGGTGCAGAAAGTAAGAAAGACAGGTTTCACATCTATTTGTTAGTAAGATGTGTATTGTGTAAATTCATTGTTGTGCTTGTTTTTACTGTGTGTGTGTGTGTGTGTGTGTGTGTGTGTGTGTGTGGTTCAGTGTTTAAACATGTTAACGAGCACCCGGAGTTTGTTTTAACGAGCTGTGGCCTAAGGTTCAAGTTACCATGGCAACATGCATTTTTCTCCCTCTGCGCTGGTCTCCCATTTAAGCTCAGACTGACTGAAAATAACATAATAATAATAATAATAATAATAATAATAATGATAATAGTCAGTAAAGTTGTGGTTTGATGTTTAAGTTTTTAAAGAAAATGTAAAACATGCTACTAACAAGTTTTAGATTCTAGATGGATTATATATTTAAAATGTATTATTCTTTTTCGGTTGCACCATTTCACATTTCATGCCAAAAAATAGCACAAAATCATCATTTTTGTAAAAAAGACTGATTCAAATTGACTTTTAAATAACAAGAAACCAACATGAAGACAAATGTTCATTTTGATAAAAGCTTCTGAAAACTGTACTTTGGACCTTTTCATCTTGCCAAACATTATTTGTCATTGACCTCTATATCTATTTAATCATTCAAGTCTCTAGAATAATCCCCAAAAAAGAATTTATACATGACGTAAATAGATTTTTGTTTATGGGAATATTTATGTAAACGTCAACTCTAACAGTCATTAAAATGTGGTTTTCTGCAAAGAAACGTGTACAAAGAGTAATAACATGATTGTTGTGACTCAGCTGATATAGTTCGATGGGTTTAAATGGGTTAAATGAAGTGAAATAGCAGCAGAGAAAGATCTTAGTAAGTAAAAACTTATATTTTGCAGATAAAACCAATCACACACCCTTTGATGTATAATTTGCTTGTGTCCTCTGGAAGCTGAGTTTATACTCCAGTATAAGAGTCGTGGAACCAGTAGGAAGTAAATAAGAAGCTGGACTCACCTCACACTTACCGTCCACACAGACGCCGCGGTAGCTGCTGTATTTACAGGAAGTGCCGTCTCGTGCCGCCACCATCAGCTGGCGCTGGCCGTCAGTCGTGGTGCAGTGGAGGTCACAGGGGTTACTGGAGATGTGGACGTAGTCGTCTGGAGACGGAAAAAACACCCAAAATAAGAAATGTCTTCAGTTAACGCCTTCATTATTACTGCATTTACTATATATATATATATATATATATATATATATATATATATATATATATATATATATATATATATATATATATATATATAATGGATGGTATATATAAATATACCATGATACAGAGGTTTGGTGGTATATATACCAGGATACAGAGGTTTGGTGGTGTATATACCAGGATACAGAGGTTTGGTGGTGTATATACCAGGATACAGAGGTTTGGTGGTATATATACCAGGATACAGAGGTTTGGTGGTGTATATACCAGGATACAGGGGTTTGGTGGTGTATATACCAGGATACAGAGGTTTGGTGGTGTATATACCTGGATACAGAGGTTTGGTGGTGTATATACCAGGATACAGAGGTTTGGTGGTGTATATACCTGGATACAGAGGTTTGGTGGTATATATACCAGGATACAGAGGTTTGGTGGTGTATATACCAGGATACAGAGGTTTGGTGGTGTATATACCAGGATACAGGGGTTTGGTGGTATATATACCAGGATACAGGGGTTTGGTGGTATATATACCAGGATACAGAGGTTTGGTGGTATATATACCAGGATACAGGGGTTTGGTGGTATATATACCAGGATACAGAGGTTTGGTGGTGTATATACCAGGATACAGAGGTTTGGTGGTGTATATACCAGGATACAGAGGTTTGGTGGTATATATACCAGGATACAGAGGTTTGGTGGTATATATACCAGGATACAGAGGTTTGGTGGTATATATACCAGGATACAGAGGTTTGGTGGTGTATATACCAGGATACAGAGGTTTGGTGGTGTATATACCAGGATACAGAGGTTTGGTGGTGTATATACCAGGATACAGAGGTTTGGTGGTATATATACCAGGATACAGAGGTTTGGTGGTATATATACCAGGATACAGGGGTTTGGTGGTATATATACCAGGATACAGAGGTTTGGTTGTGTATATACCAGGATACAGAGGTTTGGTGGTATATATACCAGGATACAGGGGTTTGGTGGTATATATACCAGGATACAGAGGTTTGGTGGTGTATATACCAGGATACAGAGGTTTGGTGGTGTATATACCAGGATACAGAGGTTGTGGTGGTGTATATACCAGGATACAGAGGTTTGGTGGTGTATATACCAGGGTACAGGGGTTTGGTGGTGTATATACCAGGATACAGAGGTTTGGTGGTATATATACCAGGATACAGAGGTTGTGGTGGTATATATACCAGGATACAGAGGTTTGGTGGTGTATATAACAGGATACAGAGGTTTGGTGGTATATATACCAGGATACAGAGGTTTGGTGGTATATATACCAGGATACAGAGGTTTGGTGGTGTATATACCAGGATACAGGGGTTTGGTGGTATATATATACCAGGATACAGAGGTTTGGTGGTGTATATACCAGGATACAGAGGTTTGGTGGTGTATATACCAGGATACAGGGGTTTGGTGGTGTATATAGCAGGATACAGAGGTTTGGTGGTATATATACCAGGATACAGAGGTTGTGGTGGTATATATACCAGGATACAGAGGTTTGGTGGTGTATATACCAGGATACAGAGGTTTGGTGGTGTATATACCAGGGTACAGGGGTTTGGTGGTGTATATACCAGGATACAGAGGTTTGGTGGTGTATATACCAGGATACAGGGGTTTGGTGGTATATATACCAGGATACAGAGGTTTGGTGGTGTATATACCAGGATACAGAGGTTGTGGTGGTGTATATACCAGGATACAGAGGTTGTGGTGGTATATATACCAGGATACAGGGGTTTGGTGGTGTATATACCAGGATACAGAGGTTTGGTGGTATATATACCAGGATACAGAGGTTGTGGTGGTATATATACCAGGATACAGAGGTTGTGGTGGTGTATATACCAGGATACAGGGGTTTGGTGGTGTATATACCAGGATACAGGGGTTTGGTGGTATATATACCAGGATACAGAGGTTTGGTGGTGTATATACCAGGATACAGAGGTTTGGTGGTATATATACCAGGATACAGGGGTTTGGTGGTATATATACCAGGATACAGAGGTTTGGTGGTATATATACCAGGATACAGGGGTTTGGTGGTATATATACCAGGATACAGAGGTTTGGTGGTGTATATACCAGGATACAGAGGTTTGGTGGTGTATATACCAGGATACAGAGGTTTGGTGGTATATATACCAGGATACAGAGGTTTGGTGGTATATATACCAGGATACAGAGGTTTGGTGGTATATATACCAGGATACAGAGGTTTGGTGGTGTATATACCAGGATACAGAGGTTTGGTGGTGTATATACCAGGATACAGAGGTTTGGTGGTGTATATACCAGGATACAGAGGTTTGGTGGTATATATACCAGGATACAGAGGTTTGGTGGTATATATACCAGGATACAGGGGTTTGGTGGTATATATACCAGGATACAGAGGTTTGGTTGTGTATATACCAGGATACAGAGGTTTGGTGGTATATATACCAGGATACAGGGGTTTGGTGGTATATATACCAGGATACAGAGGTTTGGTGGTGTATATACCAGGATACAGAGGTTTGGTGGTGTATATACCAGGATACAGAGGTTTGGTGGTGTATATACCAGGATACAGAGGTTGTGGTGGTGTATATACCAGGATACAGAGGTTTGGTGGTGTATATACCAGGGTACAGGGGTTTGGTGGTGTATATAGCAGGATACAGAGGTTTGGTGGTATATATACCAGGATACAGAGGTTGTGGTGGTATATATACCAGGATACAGAGGTTTGGTGGTGTATATACCAGGATACAGAGGTTTGGTGGTGTATATACCAGGGTACAGGGGTTTGGTGGTGTATATACCAGGATACAGAGGTTTGGTGGTGTATATACCAGGATACAGGGGTTTGGTGGTATATATACCAGGATACAGAGGTTTGGTGGTGTATATACCAGGATACAGAGGTTGTGGTGGTGTATATACCAGGATACAGAGGTTGTGGTGGTATATATACCAGGATACAGGGGTTTGGTGGTGTATATACCAGGATACAGAGGTTTGGTGGTATATATACCAGGATACAGAGGTTGTGGTGGTATATATACCAGGATACAGGGGTTTGGTGGTGTATATACCAGGATACAGGGGTTGTGGTGGTATATATACCAGGATACAGGGGTTGTGGTGGTATATATACCAGGATACAGGGGTTTGGTGGTGTATATACCAGGATACAGAGGTTTGGTGGTATATATACCAGGATACAGAGGTTGTGGTGGTATATATACCAGGATACAGGGGTTTGGTGGTGTATATACCAGGATACAGAGGTTGTGGTGGTATATATACCAGGATACAGGGGTTTGGTGGTATATATACCAGGATACAGAGGTTGTGGTGGTATATATACCAGGATACAGGGGTTTGGTGGTGTATATACCAGGATACAGAGGTTGTGGTGGTATATATACCAGGATACAGGGGTTTGGTGGTGTATATACCAGGATACAGAGGTTTGGTGGTATATATACCAGGATACAGAGGTTGTGGTGGTGTATATACCAGGATACAGGGGTTTGGTGGTGTATATACCAGGATACAGGGGTTTGGTGGTATATATACCAGGATACAGAGGTTTGGTGGTGTATATACCAGGATACAGAGGTTTGGTGGTGTATATAACAGGATACAGAGGTTTGGTGGTATATATACCAGGATACAGAGGTTTGGTGGTGTATATAACAGGATACAGAGGTTTGGTGGTATATATACCAGGATACAGAGGTTTGGTGGTATATATACCAGGATACAGAGGTTTGGTGGTGTATATACCAGGATACAGAGGTTTGGTGGTATATATACCAGGATACAGAGGTTTGGTGGTGTATATACCAGGATACAGGGGTTTGGTGGTATATATACCAGGATACAGAGGTTTGGTGGTATATATACCAGGATACAGAGGTTTGGTGGTGTATATACCAGGATACAGGGGTTTGGTGGTGTATATACCAGGATACAGAGGTTTGGTGGTATATATACCAGGATACAGAGGTTTGGTGGTATATATACCAGGATACAGAGGTTTGGTGGTGTATATACCAGGATACAGGGGTTTGGTGGTATATATATACCAGGATACAGAGGTTTGGTGGTGTATATACCAGGATACAGAGGTTTGGTGGTGTATATAGCAGGATACAGAGGTTTGGTGGTGTATATAGCAGGATACAGAGGTTTGGTGGTGTATATACCAGGATACAGAGGTTGTGGTGGTATATATACCAGGATACAGAGGTTTGGTGGTGTATATAGCAGGATACAGGGGTTTGGTGGTATATATACCAGGATACAGAGGTTGTGGTGGTATATATACCAGGATACAGAGGTTGTGGTGGTATATATACCAGGATACAGAGGTTTGGTGGTATATATACCAGGATACAGAGGTTTGGTGGTATATATACCAGGATACAGAGGTTTGGTGGTGTATATACCAGGATACAGAGGTTTGGTGGTATATATACCAGGATACAGGGGTTTGGTGGTATATATACCAGGATACAGAGGTTTGGTGGTATATATACCAGGATACAGGGGTTTGGTGGTGTATATAGCAGGATACAGGGGTTTGGTGGTGTATATACCAGGATACAGAGGTTTGGTGGTATATATACCAGGATACAGGGGTTTGGTGGTGTATATACCAGGATACAGAGGTTTGGTGGTGTATATACCAGGATACAGAGGTTTGGTGGTGTATATACCAGGATACAGGGGTTTGGTGGTATATATACCAGGATACAGAGGTTTGGTGGTATATATACCAGGATACAGGGGTTTGGTAGTATATATACCAGGATACAGAGGTTTGGTGGTGTATATACCAGGATACAGAGGTTTGGTGGTATATATACCAGGATACAGGGGTTTGGTAGTATATATACCAGGATACAGAGGTTTGGTGGTGTATATACCAGGATACAGAGGTTTGGTAGTATATATACCAGGATACAGAGGTTTGGTGGTGTATATACCAGGATACAGGGGTTTGGTGGTGTATATACCAGGATACAGAGGTTTGGTGGTATATATACCAGGATACAGGGGTTTGGTGGTATATATACCAGGATACAGGGGTTTGGTGGTATATATACCAGGATACAGGGGTTTGGTGGTGTATATACCAGGATACAGAGGTTTGGTGGTGTATATACCAGGATACAGGGGTTTGGTGGTATATATACCAGGATACAGAGGTTTGGTGGTATATATACCAGGATACAGGGGTTTGGTGGTGTATATACCAGGATACAGAGGTTTGGTGGTGTATATACCAGGATACAGAGGTTTGGTGGTATATATACCAGGATACAGAGGTTTCCAGTGGTAGTTCCTGCCGTTGTAGAGCTGTGAGTTGAAGGACCAGCACTGCTCCTCTCTGAAGCTCCTCCCTGTGGTGGGACATTCCTGCAGAGCAGAGACACATCATTAAAACAGCTCTGTTTCACACACTTGTTAAGACTCGATTTTACAGTATGTTACATAAATAAATCCTCTTTAAGCGTTTATTTGTGCAGGGATGGTGTTCGGAGCGTGCACGGCGGCGTCTGAGCCCCGCCCGGCTTCTCTTTCAAACATCCAGTCATGCCTGGAGCTGCCCAGTCCGACCACAGCCCAACGCCGGTGGCCAGTCACAGGGACTGGGTTTGTTTGAACAGAGACCTGATGGGAACTAGCTGCAGGTTTGAGGTATGGGAGACTCACTTTGGTGTTGCAGAGGTGATATTTCTTCGCGGTTCCGGTGCAAGTCATGTTGTCCTTCCCAGCTGCAACTTTCTTTCTTTAGGCAAAAATACAACAATTTGGAGAAATAGCAGCATATTTAAAAAGAAATAAATAATCAATAATCAATCAATAATGTGTCCTCATAGATCTACATGATATAGACTAGAGTCTAGACTAGTCTTACAGCTTAGACTCAAACGTCCTCTCCCGGCGGCCATCTTGCTACAGGGTAACAGACTGTGTCACAGTGGTGAGGTTGTCTTGTCTGGGTTTTCTGTGTTGTGTGCATTTCCTGTTTTATTTTGAAAGTCTAACCCTCCTCTCGTTTCAGGTCACTTGTCCTTCCAGTCTGAGCATCTTCCTGATTCCTGATTGGTTCCACCTGTTCCTCATTCCCCTCCATGTGTATTTATAGTCAGTTTGCTCTTGAAGGAAGTGTCTGAAGTGTCTTTGTGCCGTTGCACCAAACCATCTCTCCATCCTCAGCCTTGTGTTCAGTGTTTTTGTTGTATGTTTCAGAGCTTTGTTCAGATTTAGAGAAGCTATTGTTTCATAGCCTTTATCTTCTTGAGGGATGTTTTAGTTTCTAGTCTTAGATATTTTACCTCAGTCAGTGATAGTTGTCGTGTCCTCCTCCTGGAGTGAGTTTGTTTTGGTTAATCTTTCTAGTCTTTCCCAGCGTGAGTGTAGTTAGAACCTTTAGTTAGAGCATGAAGTTTATAGAAAAGTGTTTTTGTTGTACGTTTCATCGCCTGGTCTCTGAAGTCCGGGAATAATAAAACACCTGATTCCTGCATCTGAGTCCTTTCGTTCTGAGCCTGACAGTCTGAAGGTAAGTGAAGGTGATGACCTGAACACACACACATATATATATATATATATATACTTAAAAAATTAAAGCACTATTAAAATACATTGTTATGGGGATGGCCGCCTGTGTGTGTGTGTGTGTGTGTGTGTGTGTGTGTGTGTGTGTGTGTGTGTGTGTGTGTGTGTGTGTGTGTGTGTGTGTGTGTGTGTGTGTGTGTGTGTGTGTGTGTGTGTGTGTGTGTGTGTGTGTGTGTGTGTGTGTGTGTGTGTGTGTCACCTCTGTTTGAGGCAGTGTCTCTCCTGGGCCATGACTCCGCCCCCACAGGTGCGGGTACAGGCCGTCCACTTGGCCCACTCCCCCCACCAGTAGGTGGTCACCTCTAGCTCCTCCTCCAGACTGTTGGAGGCCACGCCCTCCTCCTACACACACACTTCATTTCATTCACACACTCAACGATCAACTTAGATGAATTTCACTATTTCATTTATCTTTTTCTGCAGTTTTGTGTGATGGAGATTTACTGTAACTTATGTCTTTATTGTCATTTAGTGAATATTTGCTGCTAAACTTGTTTCTTCCTATTTTTAAAGTGTGATCCATGGAGTGTTATAATTATTATTAATACCCATCATATATAAAACCATCATATATATATTTACATAATGTAATTTATTAACATGCATCGTCTACATTACATCACGTCAACAATTACTTTATCCTAATTTTTATTATTATATTTAGTTTATACAGCTAGGCACGAAAGGCGGGCTTTTATTTTGAAGGATATACAATTTATGATGAACTGATGCACAACTTTCTGAGGAGTTAATGACACTGCAGCTCAACAGGGAAACAACGTTTGAAGCTAAAAAGTCTGTAAACGTGTCAGAAATATCGACCTGACATGAACCTTTGCAATGACATTAATCTGCATCACTGACGTTAAAGCACATGAAGGATTTTATCAGCAGAATCATCCAAACACTCAGGAACAACAAGGGTTGAAGGTGGCTGCTGTTTTACCTGCAGGCCTCTGCTGGACAGGTTCCCCACGGACACCGCCAGCGTCAGGAAACCCAGGAGGACCACACCTGTCTCCCCGCACTGTTCCCATGACAACACCCTCATCCTGACCAATCAGAGAGAGGCAAACACAGAAGGAACATTAATATTGATTACAGCAGCAGCAAGGTCTGTTTGATGATTTACTAATTAACTCAACATTC
Source organism: Lepturacanthus savala (assembly GCA_030544235.1). NCBI lineage: Eukaryota > Metazoa > Chordata > Actinopteri > Scombriformes > Trichiuridae > Lepturacanthus > Lepturacanthus savala. The sequence continues at coordinate 279,336 of CM060473.1, read as the reverse complement.
TCTGGATTTTGAAGTGTTGAAAGTTTAGATCCACTGATCATGAAGTAACTTTATAGTATTTTTGCTCATGCAACACACTCGTGGTGCTATTAAAGGTACAGCTCGTAGTTTCTGACACTAACATCAACTAAAGGAATCTTTGCTGTTTGTAATGTTGGGGAATGTGAAGCTACGCTACAATAAGTGAATCTGAATCTGCTTGTGTCCAGTTAGTGATAAAAGACGGTGAATTGACAGGAATCAACGACCTTTTCAACCTTTTCAACACTCAGCCGACATCCAGCAGCCGCAGCAAACGCAGCAGCCAGCGTTGTGATTAATGGAGCAGGTCTGATCCAGAAACCTGTCTGAGATTCTCCATGAGTCTGTAACAGAGGCTGAAGGTCTGAGGGAAACGGCTCCACCACTAATGACTTCTTGTGGTGGTAGAAAACCCACGTCCAGCCACTTATGTGCGTTGTGGATCAAAGCATATTACAGAGACATGTGGGTGTTTTTTTTATGTTTTTCTCTTTGCAAATTGAAGCTTCTCAACTTCCAAACCCACAGAAGAGCCTGAAGTTGGATTTTTTACACCGCGAGAACACGTTGTGGTCGTAATATTTCCTTTCTGACTCTCTGCTGAAATCCCTCCATGAACATCTGTGGTTGTTTCGGGGATACCTGACGTTCTGCTGCACCTTCACTGGGTGTTGGACAGTAAAATAAATCAGTGTTGATCCAGGACTCGAGTGCACAGCAGTCATCAAAGAGACGATTTCAAACAGCAGCAAGTCAACGTGGTGCAGAACGTCGCTTCACAGCTTCAGTCTGAAAAACCTGGAGCTGTTTGGTTCTGAGCTACTGTAGAAACACGGTGAATAGATGAAGGCGTTAAATGATTCCATGACTATTTAGATCATAGGTGTCAAACTCAAGGCCCGGGGGCCAAATCTGGCCCGGCACCTGATTTTCTGTGGCCCCTCAAGAGCTTCACAGATTTATTGAGAGATGGAAAGTGAGTTAACAGAGACACGTTGTCTTTGTACAGACTTTAACTCCAAGGTTGTTTTAAAAACAGGAAAGTTTCTGTTTTTACTTAAAAACCATAGATAATAGTATAATCTGCATATTCTTGTATGAGTCTCTAGATATCTGTGATGATTTAACATGTTCTGCTGCAGCATTTTTAATAATTAGATGCTAACAACAATATTTCTGCATCAGCATATTTATGAATTCTGTTTAAAAATATAGCAAATAGTCACCAGCTCTATTATGAGTGGAGAGGCAATTATCTAATATAATATATAATATTAATAATATGTAGATATGATGTTTATAATTGGCCCTTTGAGGGAAACCATAACACTGATGTGGCCCAGGATTAAATTGAGTTTGACGTCCCTGATTTAGATCATTAATTAATAGATTAGACTCATTGATTCTCTTCTCTGATTATTTCCTGCTTTCTTTAGTCTCTATAATACTAAACTGATGATCTGTTGGTTTCTGGAAACACTGATTCACATTTACAGCATTTAATGAAGCAGAGAAATCAATGAATCATTCAATAATCCATAGATTAATCAGAATAGTCGTTAGTTGCAGTTTTAGTTTGAAAGATCAACCTTCATTTATTAAGATCTCACAAAAGCTCCAGTTCAGACGAGGTAGAAGCTAAATATTAAATCCTCTATAAAACAAAGGTTAGTTTAACAGGAAATGAATAAAAACACACTTAAACTCCAAATCCTCAGTGAAACGTGTATCAGCGTCTCCTCCAGGTTTTAATATGAGTCGTCTCTACTTGTTGCATCAAACTCTTCTTCTGTTTTAAGGTTTTAGCTAAAAGCTGCTCTCACATAAACAGAGTAATGTGTTTATAAAAGTCCGGTCTGGCTTTCATTATTGCCTCTAATTGCATTAGAGCTGCAGTTGTCCTGAGTGCATGGACTGGTAGTTAGAAGATGTTCTGGGTTACAGCATCAGGTAAATCTGCTTTGAATGTAACTCGCTATTCTGTCGTCGTTCCAACCACGTCAGAGCGCCGGCGTTCCCTCAGACGCCAAAACCAGCTGCAGCATGTGGACGTGTTGGCGGCGGCGGGCCAGGGCGACACAGACGGACCGTTGAGAGGCCACAGGTGCCGTGGTGAAGTTAAACACCCGACCTGCTGGAAGCTGGAGGTAAGTTTCCGAGGCTCCACACAGGTGAGTCTTTGTCTGGACCCTCAGGCTGCGAGGAAATGTAGATTCAGCCTGAACGTAAAGGCAATGGCAGCAGGCTGCCAACAACCAAACCCACAGAGGACGACCAGGCTGATACACAACGATATATATATATATATATATATATATATATATATATATATATATACACACAGTATATATAGAACTAGAGAAGCCTGATGTCACAAAATAAACACATTAACCCTCCATACGTCACATGTGGCAACAATTACTTTATCCCAATTCTTCTAAAAAGCTGTGATATAATATCCATGTTTTTACAGTTGGGTTTGAAAAGGAGGCTTTTATTTTGAAGGACATGTAATGTATGAGGTCACATGACCAGGATATCCCTATTGCTGATGGACATTTAACATGTGACCATCACTGACTCACAACTAAAAGTTGACTTTTATTCTGAAGTTTGGATCATTTTCACCAAATAAACTAAACTTGAATTTAATTCAATTTGATCTTTTTTTTCTAATATTTTAAATTACAGTTATCAACAATATGCAAATATGATAAATCCCTAATATATAAAACCTAATGGAGTCCCATTGACTTACATAGCAAGATCTGAGACTACACACACACACACACACACACACACACACACACACACATTTACTCATCTGTGACTGAAAATAATCCCAACAAATACACGACTTCCTCTTGTTGTTTTCTAAAAATAAAACTCATGTCATTAAAGTATTTCTGTGCCATTAGTTACGACCTCGGATCCATGTTTAATTTAATTTGTGTAATTACTTCTCACAATATGACGACTGCTCATGTTTAAGGTTCTTTGAGTTCTTTAAAAGTTCAAACCCAGTTTTCATGCTGTTATTTACCTGTCGGCCATAAAATGACTTTGACTAATTAAACAACAGAATGTTGTTCAGTCACTGCTGGTAAATCATTAAAGAAGAAGATGCAACGAGAAAATGAAAAGTCGTCGTTCAACCTGTTTGAGTTTGTCAGAAACAGCATTTAATGTTGACACTAAGCTGAAACTCACAGTTTAAAACATTTCACTTTCTGAAACTTTCTTTTCGTTTTAACTTCTGAAGCAGCAGCAGAGGCTGAATGATTTCTGGAACACATGCACACATATACATCCCCACACACACACACACACACACACACACACAGACACACACACACACACACACTGAGGTTCTAGGAAAGGCTTATAGTCCGCCCCGTGTCCTCAGGTCCAGTTAGGCAGCCTTGTTAAAATAAGCAAACAGCTTGTCTCGCCCTGTTTGCAGTCTGGTTTCTCTGGCACTAAATATTGGTGACAGGTGTCTTAAAGCAGGCGCAGCAGCACCTGGACTTCATTATCCAACCAGACACAGCTGGAGGCCGGCCAGCTGCCAAACACACACACACACACACAGGAACACTCAGTCAGACGGCTACACATGCGTATGCACTCAGTGGAGTAAGTGATGTGCACACACACACACACACAGGCAGCCGTGCACGCTCATGCCGTGCACTTACAGGTATGCAAACGATCCAGTACAGACGTACACACTCTGCCTCACACAGACTCGGCTGCTTACGCACACACACACATTCATCATTAACCTGTGGCTCGAATCTCAACCTTCACACAAACTCAAACATTAAACCTGAGTTTAATTTAAATCTAAAGTTATTGGTCCCTTGAAAAGGTGTCAATCATCTGTCACTGCTCCTGATTTAGAGAAAAGTCCTGACTTCACCTCAGGACTACGCCGTCGTTATAAATAAAACCTGACAATAGTTTTTATTATAGATATTTTACGTGTAGTTTTCCTCCATAAACTTCAGTCCACTGTCCTCAACTTTACACAATATCAGTTTTACTAAAATGTCCCAACTCTGCACGTCTTCATTAGTTGAAACCTCCTCATTTCAGCTGCTTTCAACAGACCTGGTTCTGGTCCTGGTCCTGGTTCTGGTTCTGGAGTCGCAGACCTTTGGTTCATGTTCACACCAGTTTCATCAGAACCAAAGTGTGAGGATGTTGGTCGTTAGGTTAGTTAGTCTGTTGTTTAGTTAATTAGTTAGTTATAGTTTATTTTATGTTGGATTGTTAGAGTGAATCATCAGGAGTTTATAACTTCCTGTTTCTTTCCTCCTTTAGGACACGCCCACTGATGATGTCACAACTGTTTTTGTTGCACAACTGTTGCCTGTTTACTGCAGGTCTGAGGTCTGTTCAGATCCACGTATCAGTGCTGTCAAGGAACATGTTAGCTCACAACACCAGCTAGCTCACAACACCAGCTAACTTACAACACCAGCTAGCTCACAACACCAGCTAACTTACAACACCAGCTAACTTACAACACCAGCTAACTTATAACACCAGCCAGAATTTGGCGTCAACAACATGAAAGCATGGATCCATCCTGCCTTGTATCAACGGTTCAGGCTGGTGGTGGTGGTGTAATGGTGTGGGGAATATTTTCTTGGCACTCTTTGGGCCCCATGGCACCAATTGAGCATCGTTGCAATGCCACAGCCTACCTGAGTATTGTTGCTGACCATGTCCATCCCTTTATGACCACAATGTACCCAACTTCTGATGCTACTTTCAGCAGGATAATGCTCCATGTCATAAAGCTGGAATCATCTCAGACTGGTTTCTTGAACATGACAATGAGTTCACTGTACTCAAATGGCCTCCACAGTCACCAGATCTCAATCCAATAGAGCATCTTTGGGATGTGGTGGAACGGGAGATTCACATCATGGATGTGCAGCCGACAAATCTGCACCAACTGTGTGATGCCATCATGTCAATATGGACCAAACTCTCTGAGGAATGCTTCCAGCACCTTGTTGAATCTATGCCAAGAATTGAGGCAGTTCTGAAGGAAAAAGGGGTCCAACCCGTTACTAGCATGGTGGACCTAATAAAGTGGCTGGTGAGTGTATAACACCAGCTAACTTATAACACCAGCTAACTTATAACACCAGCTAGTTCAGAGCAAGTTGATTATTTAACAGAAATGAATCTTTGTAGATTTGTTGTAATTCAGCCATGTTGGAGGTTTTTGGAGAATGAACCTTTAGCCTTTTGAAGGTCATGAAGCTTTAGTTTTTTAAGCTAATACCACAGCATCTCAACAGGATCCAGGTTAGGACTTTGACTAGACCACTACATAGTCTTCATGTGGTTTTTCTTCAGCCATTCAGGTGGACTGCTGTGTTCTGGATCATTTTACTGCTGCAGAACCCAGGTTGGTTTCATCTTGAGGTCACCAACAGATGTTTGGACGTTCTCTTTCAGCAGAATTCATGGTTCCATTTATCACAGCAAAGCTATTCGTATTAACACTAGCACTATCACTAGAACTAGCATTTGCACTAGCATTAGCACTATCACTAGCATGAGCTAAATACGGCTTCAACTCAATTATATGATTCTGTTTCACATGCAAATCAACATCGTGATTAAAATTCAATTAATTTCACAGATTTATCCAGAAGTTAAAAGTTAAAACTGCAGCAACAAGAAGTTTTTAGTTTCATAAACTAAACTTCAACAGATTCAACCTTCAGTGAGTTAAAGCTGGTTAATGTAGAGATGCTGCAACTAAAACGTCCTCATAAAACACAGTTTGGTCTTTACACAGATAGAAACACCAGAGAAAACACACACAGAGACACACACACGCACGCACACACACGCACACACGCATACACACACACACACACACGCATGCACACAGACACACACGCACGCATGCACACACACACACACGCACGCATGCACACACACACAGACACACACAGACACACACAGACACACACAGACACACACAGACACACACAGACACACACACAGACACACACAGACACACACACACACACACACACACACAGACACACACAGACACACACACACACACACACACACACACACACACACACAGACACACACACAGACACAGATCCAGCCTGTTCTCTGTGATTCTGTCTGGCTCAAAAACAAAAAACAGAATCAGAATTGGCCTGTTGCCTCTCACTCGCCAGACAAGGTCCTCCTCCTCCTCCTCCCTCTCCTCCTCCTCCTCCTCCTCCTCCTCCTCCTCCTTTCCCAGTGGTTCGGACAGAAAAGTCTCACTGGACTAAAGTCCTCCTCCTCTTGGCCTGACCCTCCTCCTCCACCCTGGGGCCTTCGCCTCCTCCTGGCCTCCTCCTGGCCTCCTCCTGGCCTCCTCCTGGCCTCCTCCTGGCCTCCTCGTCCTGTTTTCGTGGAGCTGGCAGGCGGAGCAGACAGGACAGCAGCCTGGAGTAGATCCATCAGACCGATATATCTGGACCTTCATTAATATTAAGACTGAACAGCAGCAACTCACCAGTAGTTGGTTTAAACTCTGCTTTATGTAAATGAAGCAGAGTTTACAGATGTTCACTAGAGTCAGTGATGATGTCAGTGATGATGTCAGTGATGATGTCAGTGATGTCGGTGGTGATGTCGGTGATGATGTCAGTGATGATGTCGGTGATGATGTCGGTGGTGATGTCGGTGGTGATGTCGGTGATGATGTTAGTGATGATGTCGGTGATGATGTCAGTGATGTCGGTGGTGATGTCAGTGATGATGTTAGTGATGATGTCAGTGATGATGTCAGTGATGTCGGTGGTGATGTCGGTGATGATGTCGGTGATGATGTCGGTGATGATGTCGGTGATGATGTCGGTGGTGATGTCGGTGGTGATGTCAGTGATGATGTCGGTGATGATGTCGGTGGTGATGTCGGTGATGATGTCGGTGGTGATGTCGGTGGTGATGTCGGTGGTGGTGATGTCGGTGGTGATGTCGGTGGTGGTGATGTCGGTGGTGGTGATGTTAGTGATGTTAGTGGTGATGTCGGTGATGATGTCGGTGGTGGTGATGTTAGTGATGTTAGTGGTGATGTCGGTGATGATGTCGGTGATGATGTCGGTGGTGGTGATGTTAGTGATGTTAGTGGTGATGTCGGTGATGATGTCGGTGATGATGTCGGTGGTGGTGATGTTAGTGATGATGTCGGTGGTGGTGATGTTAGTGATGTTAGTGGTGATGTCGGTGATGATGTCGGTGGTGGTGATGTTAGTGATGATGTCGGTGGTGGTGATGTTAGTGATGTCGGTGATGATGTCGGTGGTGGTGATGTTAGTGATGATGTCGGTGGCGATGATGTCGGTGGCGATGATGTCGGTGGCGATGATGTCGGTGGCGATGATGTCGGTGGCGATGATGTCGGTGGCGATGATGTCGGTGGTGGTGATGTTAGTGATGTCGGTGATGATGTCGGTGGTGGTGATGTTAGTGATGTCGGTGATGATGTCGGTGGTGGTGATGTTAGTGATGATGTCGGTGATGATGTCGGTGGCGATGTCGGTGGCGATGTCAGTGATGATGTCGGTGATGATGTCAGTGATGATGTCGGTGGTGATGTCAGTGATGATGTCAGTGATGATGTCAGTGATGTCAGTGATGTCAGTGATGTCAGTGATGTCAGTGATGTCAGTGATGTCAGTGATGAGTTTATGAATGAGACAGAAAGAGATGAACTTCTTTAATGTCCATGTCCAGAGATGAACTGATGAAAACCTGCTTCATGAAAACCTGCTACTGAAGAGACCCTGGACCCTAGACCAGGATCCTGGACTCTAAACCTAACACTAGACCAGGATCCTTGACCCTAACCCTAGACCAAGATCCTGGACTCTAACCCTAACAGTTCTGATCAGACTGGGATCAAACTGAGTGTAAATGTCTGATGGTGTAGATATGAAGCTGCTCATGGAGAATCTGTCTTCAGCTGGGACCTGGGACCTGGGATCTGGGATCAGGGACCTGGTATCAGGGACCTGGTATCAGGGATCTGGGATCAGGGATCTGGGATCAGGGATCAGGGACCTGGTATCTGGTATCAGGGATCAGGGACCTGGGATCAGGGACCTGGGATCAGGGATCAGGGACCTGGGATCAGGGACCTGGGATCAGGGATCAGGGATCAGGGACCTGGGATCAGTCTTGTTTTATCCGCTGTCGTTGCTGCTCATTCTGTCAGTAAGGAGGAGGAGGACCAGGAGGAGGAGGACCAGGAGGAGGAGGACCAGGAGGAGGACCAGGAGGAGGAGTAAGGAGGAGGAGGACCAGGAGGAGGAGGACCAGGAGGAGGACCAGGAGGAGGAGTAAGGAGGAGGAGGACCAGGAGGAGGAGGACCAGGAGGAGGACCAGGAGGAGGAGTAAGGAGGAGGAGGACCAGGAGCTGGTTGTTTCTGGTTTTACATGTTGATTCTCTGAGTTTTACTGAGTTTGATGCTGAAATTTATTTTCTTGAATGAATTTTAACGTCAATAAAGGTTCAGACGATTAGACGCGTGTGTGTGTGTGTGTGTGTGTGTGTGTGTGTGTGTGTGTGTGTGTGTGTGTGTGTGTGTGTGTGTGTGTGTGTGTGTGTGTGTGTGTGTGTGTGTGTGTGTGTGTGTGTGTGTGTGTGTGTGTGTGTGTGTGTGTGTGTGTGTGTGTGTGTGTGTGTGTCAGCAGACTCATCCATCCTTCCTTCTGCTTCATGAACCAGACTTTCTTTCTTTTTCTTTCTTTTTTCTCCACATCTAAAGTACTGAATGGATCTGGTCTGTTCCTCTGATGAAGACCAGAAGATGAGATGATGGATCAGGGTCTGAAGGTCATCAGAGCTTGACCTCTGACCTATTGATCATCAGGTCGTATTAAAGTCATTCTCAACCATCGGAAATGAAATGATCATCTTTTATTAGACGTGATGCTATAAAATCAACATTCTGCTGATTCACTATGACAAAGTGATACAAATACTACAAGTACTAATACTACTAGTACTAACAAGTACTAATACTACTCAGTACTAACAAGTACTAATACTACTAATTACTACTATTACTTACTTCAATGAGAGGATTAAAGTACCATTACTCAGACTGTGTAGTATTAATACACTGGTTTTACATCAATAAATCCTCATTCTACTGGTTATTCCAGATACTTTGTCTTGTTTAATAGTAAAAATACTGCATCACAATATTTGGCACCTTTCTCTCAGTTAAATAGATAATCGACTATTTATAGAATATTAAAGTTGATGAATTTAAATCTTCATCCTAAAATAGCAGCAGCTGATAAATGTAGTGAAGTATGAAGTAGAAATACTCAGACTGAGTAAATGTACTTGTTACCTCCACCACATGGATTATTATTATGTTATTATTATTATTATTTAATCTATTCTATAATCTATTTAATCTATTTAATCTATTTAATCTATTATTCTACAGACGTTCACATTAAAGTCTCTGCTGTTAAATCTGTTGTTACAGAAATATGTCTGATTATTATTATTATTATTACTATTATTATTACTATTATTATTATTGGCTGTTTCTATGTCGTTTTATTCAATTTCATTTGAAATCCTGTCATTTCCAGCTGCTTTTTGCTTCTAACTCCATGTGCATCGTCCTGTAAAATAAATAATAAATAAATAAATAAATAAATAAATAACGCTGCCACTTGAAGACTCGTTTTCCACCTGGAATCTTTGTTTGTGGAATGTTTTTATCAGATGCAGCAAAGACGCAGGTATGAAGCTGCAGCAGAACAAAGAATAAAACTCTGTTTCTATAAATGACTGACTTTTATATTTTAAAGGAGAATTTAACAGAACATTAGAACATGTGGAGGTTTATTCACTGTTTAAAGCCATGAAAAATCCACAGAATCCACAGTTTGACAAGTAGCATTGGCCTCTACCACACACACACACACACACACACACACACACACACACACACACACACACACTCCCATCAGCTGACTAGTTTCCAGACTCTCTGGGCACACACACACGTCTGAGAGAGAGTCAGCATTATTTTGTGGATTTGTTTTGGTCTGCTGCAAAACACAAGTCTCATTGGCTCTGGTTGGAGCCTTGTAAAACACACACACACACACACACACAGCAGAGCAGATGCAAGAGAAACTACACCACACACACACACACTGAATCACAAAACACAACTTACACAAACTCTGAGAGGTTCACACACACACACACACACACACACAGAGGAGTTTAAATATTTATCCACTCACCTCGCCTGCAGCAGTCCAACGGCGTCTCAGTCTGTGTTGAGGATGCCGCTGTGTGTGTGTGTGTGTGTGTGTGTGTGTGTCGGCGTGCCAGCAACAGCAGTAGTGTGTGTGGTGTGTGTTGGTGAGTGCTGCTGTCGTTGTAGAGTGAAGAGGAGACAGAGGAGGAAGAAAGAGAAGAAGAAAGGAGGGAGGAGGTAAGGTGCTCTCCCTGCATCCCTCTCCTCCTCCTCCTCCTCCTCCTCCTCCTCCCCCTCCTCTCCCTCCTCCTCCTGAGTCAGCAGGAGCAGGGAGGAGGTGGGAGGAGCTGGTTGTTTTATTCTCTGAGTGTATTAAAGTCTCCTGATATTAAATCAGCAGCAACTTTCTACCTGGATTCTCTGTTTTTCATGATTATCAATGAGATGAAGCTTCAGGTTCCTGGTTTCTGCACAGTTGTTGTTGTTGTTGTTATGGTTGTTGTTGTTATGGTGGTTGTTGTTATGGTTGTTGTTGTTATTGTTGTTGTTGTTGTTATGGTTGTTGTTGTTGTTATGGTTGTTGTTGTTATGGTTGTTGTTGTTATGGTTGTTGTTGTTGTTGTTGTTATGGTTGTTGTTATGGTGGTTGTTGTTATGGTTGTTGTTGTTATGGTTGTTGTTGTTATGGTTGTTGTAGTTGTTGTTATGGTGGTTGTTGTTGTTGTTATGGTTGTTGTTGTTATGGTGGTTGTTGTTGTTGTTGTTATGGTTGTTGTAGTTGTTGTTATGGTGGTTGTTGTTGTTGTTATGGTTGTTTTTGTTATGGTTGTTGTTTTTGTTATGGTGGTTGTTGTTTTTGTTATGGTGGTTGTTGTTGTTATGGTTATTGTTGTTGTTGTTGTTATGGTGGTTGTTGTTGTTATGGTTGTTGTTATTGTTGTTATGGTGGTTGTTATGGTGGTTGTTGTTGTTATGGTGGTTGTTATTGTTATGGTTATTGTTGTTGTTGTTATGGTGGTTGTTATGGTGGTTGTTGTTGTTATGGTGGTTGTTATTGTTATGGTTATTGTTGTTGTTGTTATGGTTGTTGTTATGGTTGTTGTTGTAGTTGTTATGGTGGTTGTTGTTGTTATGGTTGTTGTTGTTGTTATGGTTGTTGTTGTTGTTGTTATGGTTGTTGTTGTTATGGTGGTTGTTGTTATTGTTATGGTGGTTGTTGTTGTTTTTGTTATGGTGGTTGTTATTATGGTTGTTGTCGTTATGGCGGTTGTTGTTTTTGTTATGGTTGTTGTTATGGTGGTTGTTGTTTTTGTTATGGTGGTTGTTGTTGTTATGGTGGTTGTTGTTGTTGTTATGGTTGTTGTTGTTATTGTTGTTGTTATTGTTGTTATGGTGGTTGTTGTTATGGTTGTTGTTGTTGTGGTGGTTGTTGTTATGGTGGTTGTTGTAGTTGTTGTTATGGTGGTTGTTGTTGTTATGGTGGTTGTTGTTGTTGTTGTTGTTATGGTTGTTGTTGTTGTTATGGTTGTTGTTTTTGTTATGGTTGTTGTTGTTATTGTTATGGTTGTTGTTGTTATTGTTATGGTTGTTGTTATGGTGGTTGTTGTTGTTATTGTTGTTGTTATGGTGGTTGTTGTTGTTTTTGTTATGGTGGTTGTTATTATGGTTGTTGTCGTTATGGTGGTTGTTGTTTTTGTTATGGTGGTTGTTGTTATGGTGGTTGTTGTTATTGTTATGGTGGTTGTTGTTATGGTTGTTGTTGTTGTTATGGTGGTTGTTGTTGTTGTTATGGTGGTGGTTGCTGTTATGGTGGTGGTTGTTATGGTGGTTGTTGTTGTTATGGTTGTTGTTGTTATGGTGGTTGTTGTTGTTGTTATGGTTGTTGTTGTTGTTATTGTTGTTGTTATGGTTGTTGTTGTTATTGTTGTTGTTATGGTTGTTGTTGTTGTTTTTGTTATGGTGGTTGTTGTTGTTATGGTGGTTGTTGTTATGGTTGTTGTTGTTGTTATGGTGGTTGTTGTTATGGTTGTTGTTGTTGTTATGGTGGTTGTTGTTATGGTTGTTGTTGTTGTTATGGTGGTTGTTGTTATGGTTGTTGTTGTTGTTATGGTGGTTGTTGTTATGGTGGTGGTTGTTATGGTGGTTGTTGTTGTTATGGTTGTTGTTGTTATGGTGGTTGTTGTTGTTATGGTGGTTGTTGTTGTTGTTATGGTTGTTGTTGTTATTGTTGTTGTTATTGTTGTTGTTATGGTTGTTGTTGTTGTTGTTGTTATGGTTGTTGTTGTTTTTGTTATGGTGGTTGTTGTTGTGGTTGTTGTTGTTATGGTGGTTGTTGTTATGGTTGTTGTTGTTGTTATGGTGGTTGTTGTTATGGTGGTGTTTGTTGTTATAGTTGTTGTTGTTATTGATATTGTTGTTGTTGACCTTGGTGAAGTTCTGCTCTGAGTGACCTTCTAGTTTATTCTAGGATGTTGGACTTTAAACAAGGCGGTTGCTAAGGCGGTTGCTAAGGTGGTTGCTAAGGCGGTTGCTAAGGCGGTTGCTAAGGTTTTTCCATGTGTTGTCCGCTCTCATATTTCAGTTCGGATTTCCGCTCCAATACATACAGATGGATGTGAAAAGTTCAAGTTTAGAACGAGGAAAACGTTCATGAAGCGTCCAGAAATGGACCAATCAGATCAGGAGGTGGGATTTAAAGAGACAGGAACTATAACAGCCTGTTTCAGACAGAGGCTGAACCGAGGAGCTGCAGAAAGGACCTGACAGAATATCCTGTAGATATTCTAGAATCGAGTTTATTCTCTTCATGTCTTTCGTTATCTGAAATATTTCCAACAGTTTTCAAACCTTAAATCATCATATTTAATAAATCTCAGCTGTTTTTAACTTTTATTGATCAGACAGAAACAAACGGTTTAAGATCAGTTTATTCAGTTTTTACCTTGAATCACTGAATAATAACATCACCAACTCCATCAGTTGTTGTTGTTTAGACGGAAATATAATATATGATAATATATAATATATATATAAAGCTGGAATGTTTAAAAAGTCAAGTTAAAATGAGACTGAACAGAAATAAACAGAAATAAACAGTTTCAGTTCAGCTCTGTAATCGTTTTATTTTTAAACATTTTTTCATGTTAATCTGATAAAACGACAAGAAGAAAAGAGGAGAGGAGGTGTCTGAGGAGGTGTGAGGAGGTGTCTGAGGAGGTGTCTGAGGAGGTGTCTGAGGAGGTGTCTGAGGGGGTGTGAGGAGGTGTCTGAGGAGGTGTCTGAGGAGGTGTGAGGAGGTGTGAGGAGGTGTCTGAGAAAGTGTGAGGAGGTGTGAGGAGGTGTCTGAGGAGGTGTCTGAGGGGGTGTGAGGAGGTGTCTGAGGAGGTGTCTGAGGGGGTGTGAGGAGGTGTCTGAGGAGGTGTCTGAGGGGGTGTGAGGGAGTGTCTGAGGAGGTGTCTGAGGGGGTGTGAGGAGGTGTCTGAGGAGTTGTCTGAGGAAGTGTCTGAGGAGGTGTGAGGAGGTGTCTGAGGAGGTGTCTGAGGGGGTGTGAGGAGGTGTCTGAGGAGGTGTCTGAGGGGGGTGTGAGGAGGTGTCTGAGGAGGTGTGAGGAGGTGTCTGAAAAAGTGTGAGGAGGTGTCTGAGGAGGTGTCTGAGGGGGTGTGAGGAGGTGTGAGGAGGTGTCTGAGAAAGTGTGAGGAGGTGTGAGGGAGTGTCTGAGGAGGTGTCTGAGGAGGTGTGAGGAGGTGTCTGAGGAGGTGTCTGAGGAGGTGTGAGGAGGTGTCTGAGGAAGTGTGAGGAGGTGTGAGGAGGAGGTGTCTGAGGAGGTGTGAGGAGGAGGTGTCTGAGGAGGTGTGAGGAGGTGTGAGGAGGTGTCTGAGGAGGTGTCTGAGGAAGTGTGAGGAGGTCTCTAGTTTTCCTCCTCCTCCTCCTCCCTCTCATGCTCCTCCTCCTGCTCCTCATCCCTCTCGTGCTCCTCCTCCTCCTCCTCCTCCTCCTCCTCCTCCTTCTCCTCCTCCCTCTCCTCCTCCTCCTCCTTCTGCTCCTCCTCCTCCTTCTGCTCCTCCTCCTCCTTCTCCTCCTCCTCCTCCTTCTCCTCCTCCCTCTCCTTCTCCTCCTCCTCCTCCTCCTCCTCCTCCTTCTGCTCCTCCTTCTCCTCCTCACATGTTCTCACACGTTTTAACTTATAAAACTTTTATTGTCATCAAATCCAGTAATAAAACCACAACATGTTTGTCCGTCTCAGCATTTTCTGACCTCACACCTCAGTCTGTGTGTGTGTTATATGTGTGTGTGTGTGTGTGTGTGTGTGTGTGTGTTATATGTGTGTGTGTGTTATGTGTGTGTGTGTGTGTGTGTTATATGTGTGTGTGTGTGCGTGTGTTATATGTGTGTGTGTGCGTGTGTTATGTGTGTGTGTGTGTTATATGTGTGTGTGCGTGTGTTATGTGTGTGTGTGTGTGTGTTATGTGTGTGTGTGTGTGTTATGTGTGTGTGTGTGTGTGTTATGTGTGTGTGTGTGTGTGTGTGTGTGTTGGTTTATCTATCTCATTTATAAAAGGAGGTCCCCACAATGTAGGTATTTGAAAGAGGACCCCACAAAGTCATATAAATGTTTTATGTTGAGTGTGTTGTATACACACACACACACACACACACACACACACACACACACACAGGAATTTCTTCAGGCTAGGTGTTAGCTTCAGTTGAACTTTGTCTGGAACAGGAACACGTTCATGTTAATTCACTGGTTTTTCATCCAGCTGTTGTCTGAACATCTTGGTTTTACACATGTGGACGTGTGTTAAATGCAGATTAGAAACCTGGTTCCATGTGGACTCAGGAAGGAACGCTGAGTTTCTGCTGGAATAAGAGGAATAAGCAGATTCTACAGGAATAACAGGAATAAGCAGATTCTACAGGAATAAGCAGCCTGACGCTGGTTAGGAAGTTAGAAACCTGCAGAAATCTGGTTGTTCATCATGAATCTAATGGTTACCATCAATTAACTAATAATAAATCTAATGGTTACCATCAATTAACTAATGAATCTACTGGTTACCATCAATTAACTAATAATAAATCTAATGGTTACCATCAATTAACTAATGAATCTACTGGTTACCATCAATTAACTAATAAATCTAATGGTTACCATCAATTAACTAATAAATCTAATGGTTACCATCAATTAACTAATAAATCTACTGGTTACCATCAATTAACTAATAAATCTAATGGTTACCATCAATTAACTAATAAATCTAATGGTTACCATCAATTAACTAATAATAAATCTAATGGTTACCATCAATTAACTAATAAATCTAATGGTTACCATCAATTAACTAATAATAAATCTAATGGTTACCATCAATTAACTAATAAATCTAATGGTTACCATCAATTAACTAATGATTCTAATGGTTACCATCAATTAACTAATAAATCTACTGGTTACCATCAATTAACTAATAAATCTACTGGTTACCATCAATTAACTAATAAATCTAATGGTTACCATCAATTAACTAATAATAAATCTAATGGTTACCATCAATTAACTAATAAATCTACTGGTTACCATCAATTAACTAATAAATTTAATGGTTACCATCAATTAACTAATAAATCTACTGGTTACCATCAATTAACTAATAAATCTACTGGTTACCATCAATTAACTAATAAATCTAATGGTTACCATCAATTAACTAATAATAAATCTAATGGTTACCATCAATTAACTAATAAATCTACTGGTTACCATCAATTAACTAATAAATCTAATGGTTACCATCAATTAACTAATAAATCTACTGGTTACCATCAATTAACTAATAAATTTAATGGTTACCATCAATTAACTAATAAATCTACTGGTTACCATCAATTAACTAATAAATCTACTGGTTACCATCAATTAACTAATAAATCTACTGGTTCCCATCAATGAATTTGATCAGCTTTTTGCTCTGATAATTAATTAATTAGTCCAACAACTAAAATAATTCACGTGGTTTAAACGGTAAAGCAGAGTTGATTGATGGTGGTTTCATGTTGATGCTGCAGCATCTAAATTAAATTCATACTAATATGATGAATGTCAGGTTTTAGTCATTTTTATTGTTTCATATTGGGTCTTTGAATGATTTTCTTTGATTTATATCTTTATTCTGTTTATTTAGAGCATCTGTGATGTTTGAAGGAAACATGTTAAACTGAATTAAATGCATCTTTTCTTTGTCAGAGAGAAACAGAGAAAAATGAGTCTGAGCTCTTAATTAAAGTTTGATGAAAAGGGGAAACTGTAGGAAAATGATCATTTCCTGCTTGTTCGTCTGTTTTATATAATTAAAACAAAGAATGACAATTAAATATCTGATGAACTCAATGGGAATACTCTGCCGGGGTCAGAGGTCACGGCTATTTATTACTGAATCAAAAGGAAGCCTGGTGTTTTCTCAGATGAGTCCAGGAAGTCGCATCCACATTCCCACACTGACCCGCCGACAGGGTCCAGAGGTCAAAGTCTCCACAAAATCCTGGACCAGGACTAGAACCTGGACCAGGACTAGAACCTGGACCAGGACTAGAACCTGGACCAAGGACTGGAAAGTTCTGTTCCTGGTCTAGGACTAGAACCTGTGACCTTCTTGCTGTGACGAAACAGAACTAACTACTGCACCACCGTGTCGCCCAGTTCCAGGCAGAGGTCAAGACTGGTTTTAGACTGGTTTTAGACTGGTTTTAGACTGGTTTTAGACTGGTCTCTGACTGGGTTTGGACTGGTCTCAGACTGGTCTCAGACTGGGTTTGGACTGGTCTCAGACTGGTTTCAGACTGGGTTTGGACTGGTCTCAGACTGGTTTCAGACTGGGTTTGGACTGGGTTTGGACTGGTCTCAGACTGGGTTTGGACTGGTCTCAGACTGGTTTTAGACTGGTCTCAGACTGGTCTCAGACTGGGTTTGGACTGGGTTTGGACTGGTCTCAGACTGGTCTCAGACTGGGTTTGGACTGGTCTCAGACTGGGTTTGGACTGGTTTTAGACTGGTCTCAGACTGGTTTCAGACTGGTCTCAGACTGGTTTCAGACTGGGTTTGGACTGGTTTTGGACTGGTCTCAGACTGGTTTCAGACTGGTTTTAGACTGGTCTCAGACTGGTTTCAGACTGGGTTTGGACTGGGTTTGGACTGGTCTCAGACTGGTTTTAGACTGGTCTCAGACTGGTCTCAGACTGGGTTTGGACTGGTCTCAGACTGGTTTCAGACTGGGTTTGGACTGGGTTTGGACTGGTCTCAGACTGGGTTTGGACTGGTCTCAGACTGGTTTTAGACTGGTCTCAGACTGGTCTCAGACTGGGTTTGGACTGGGTTTGGACTGGTCTCAGACTGGGTTTGGACTGGTTTTAGACTGGTCTCAGACTGGTTTCAGACTGGGTTTGGACTGGTTTTGGACTGGTCTCAGACTGGTTTTAGACTGGTTTCAGACTGGTTTTGGACTGGTTTTAGACTGGTTTTAGACTGGTTTTAGGCTGGGTTTTGGACTGGTTTTAGACTCTTTTTAGACTGGGTTTTGGACTGGTTTTAGACTGGTTTTGGGCTAGGTTTTGGACTGGTTTTAGACTGGGTTTTAGACTGGTTTTAGACTGGTTTTAGACTGGGTTTTGGGCTGGGTTTTAGACTGGTTTTAGACTGGTTTTAGACTGGTTTCAGACTGGTTTTAGACTGGTTTTAGACTGGTTTCAGACTGGTTTTAGACTGGTTTCAGACTGGTTTTAGACTGGTTTTAGACTGGTTTTAGACTCTTTTTAGACAGGGTTTTGGGCTGGGTTTTGGACTGGTTTTTGACTGGTTTTAGACTGGTTTTAGACTGGTTTTAGACTGGTTTTAGACTCTTTTTAGACAGGGTTTTGGGCTGGGTTTTGGACTGGTTTTAGACTGGTTTTAGACTGGTTTCAGACTGGTTTTAGACTGGTTTTAGACTGGGTTTTGGGCTGGGTTTTAGACTGGTTTTAGACTGGTTTTAGACTGGTTTCAGACTGGTTTTAGACTGGTTTTAGACTGGTTTCAGACTGGTTTTAGACTGGTTTCAGACTGGTTTTAGACTGGTTTTAGACTGGTTTTAGACTCTTTTTAGACAGGGTTTTGGGCTGGGTTTTGGACTGGTTTTTGACTGGTTTTAGACTGGTTTTAGACTGGTTTTAGACTCTTTTTAGACAGGGTTTTGGGCTGGGTTTTGGACTGGTTTTAGACTGGTTTTAGACTGGTTTCAGACTGGTTTTAGACTGGTTTTAGACTCTTTTTAGACAGGGTTTTGGGCTGGGTTTTGACTGGTTTTAGACTGGGTTTTGGACTGGTTTTTGACTGGTTTTAGACTGGTTTTAGACTGGGTTTTAGACTGGTTTTAGACTGGTTTTAGACTGGTTTTAGACTGGTTTTAGACTGGGTTTTAGACTGGTTTTAGACTGGTTTTAGACTCTTTTTAGACTGGGTTTTGGGCTGGGTTTTAGACTGGTTTTAGACTGGTTTTAGGCTGGTTTTAGACTGGGTTTTAGACTGGGTTTTGGGCTGGGTTTTAGACTGGTTTTAGGCTGGGTTTTGGACTGGGTTTTGGACTGGTTTTAGACTGGGTTTTAGACTGGTTTTAGACTGGTTTTAGACTGGTTTTACACTGGTTTCAGACTGGTTTTAGACTGGGTTTTAGACTGGTTTTAGACTGGTTTTAGACTGGTTTTAGACTGGTTTTAGACTGGGTTTTAGACTGGGTTTTAGACTGGTTTTAGACTGGTTTTAGACTGGTTTTAGACTGGTTTTAGACTGGTTTTAGACTGGTTTTAGACTGGTTTCAGACTGGTTTCAGACTGGTTTTAGACTGGTTTTAGACTGGTTTTAGACTGGTTTTACACTGGTTTCAGACTGGTTTTAGACTGGGTTTTAGACTGGTTTTAGACTGGTTTTAGACTGGTTTTAGACTGGTTTCAGACTGGTTTTAGACTGGGTTTTAGACTGGTTTTAGACTGGTTTTAGGCTGGGTTTTGGACTGGGTTTTGGACTGGTTTTAGACTGGTTTTAGACTGGGTTTTGGACTGGTTTTAGACTGGTTTTACACTGGTTTTACACTGGTTTTAGACTGGGTTTTAGACTGGTTTTACACTGGTTTTACACTGGTTTCAGACTGGTTTTAGACTATGAATGTGAGGCAGTGGTGAATCTCTTCAGCTTTGTGCAGCAGATGGAACAGCTGAGAGGAGACAACTGCTGCCTTCATCACAGGAACAAACACAACACGCCAAAGACACGCCAAAGACACACCAAAGACACGCCTCAACATGCCTCAACAAGCTAAACATTAGATAGATAGATAGATAGATAGATAGATAGATAGATGCTACGCCAGAACCAACTAATAATAATGATAATAATAATAATAATAATGATAATAATAATAATGATATAATAATAATAATGATAATAATAATGATAATAATAATAATGATAATAATAATGATAATAATAATAATGATATAATAATAATAATGATGATAATAATGATGATAATAATAATGATAATAATAATAATGATAATAATAATGATAATAATAATAATGATATAATAATAATAATGATAATAATAATAATGATATAATAATAATAATGATGATAATAATGATGATAATAATAATGATATAATAATAATAATGATGATAATAATAATGATAATAATAATGATAATAATAATGATAATAATAATAATGATATAATAATAATAATGATGATAATAATAATGATAATAATAATAATGATATAATAATAATAATGATGATAATAATAATGATAATAATAATAATGATAATAATAATGATATAATAATAATAATGATGATAATAATAATGATAATAATAATAATGATAATAATAATGATAATAATAATAATGATATAATAATAATAATGATGATAATAATAATGATAATAATAATAATGATAATAATAATGATAATAATAATAATGATAATAATAATGATATAATAATAATAATGATGATAATAATAATGATAATAATAATAATGATAATAATAATAATGATATAATAATAATAATGATGATAATAATAATGATATAATAATAATAATGATAATAATAATAATGATAATAATAATAATGATATAATAATAATAATTATAATAATAATGATAATAATAATAATGATAATAATAATAATGATATAATAATAATAATTATAATAATAATGATAATAATAATAATGATATAATAATAATAATAATAATATTCAGAGCTGCATTAGCTTCATTCTACATTCAGGTTGTTTCTGTCAAACCTTCAACATCTTCATCTTTATTTTTTATCCACAGCTGTTCCAGCTGTTCCAAACGTTCCAGCTGTTCCAGCTGTTCCAGCTGTTCCAAACGTTCCAGCTGTTCCAGCTTTTCCAGCTGTTCCAGCTGTTCCAAACGTTCCAGCTGTTCCAGCTGTTCCAGCTGTTCCAAACGTTCCAGCTGTTCCAGCTGTTCCAGCTGTTCCAGCTGTTCCAAACGTTCCAGCTGTTCCAGCTGTTCCAGCTGTTCCAAACGTTCCAGCTGTTCCAGCTGTTCCAGCTGTTCCAAACGTTCCAGCTGTTCCAGCTGTTCCAGCTGTTCCAAACGTTCCGTCTGCTTCTTCCCAGCTGCTGAATTTGCTGCTTGAGTTTGTTAAATCCTGAGTTGGTTTCAGGCTAATTGAGCAGCATATGGTTTTATTAGTTATCAGGTTGATGCCAGCAGTCTGAGCAGCTCCTGCTATAAAACCTCCTCCCACAGGAAGTGACAGTAAAAACTACAAACCTCCGTCTGCAGAAACCTGGACTCACCTCCTGGACATATTTTCCTGTTTTCACCTGTTTGATAAAAGCATCAGATTCACAGTCTGGATGAAGTCTGGGTTTATTAAAGTTCTATAAATACTGTCAGGACTGTCACAACACACACCCTGTAAAGGTGTGATGTCACAACTATAAATTCAAATCAGCCAATCAGAGCAGAGGCTTGTTAATATTAATGAGATGAGCTGTTGTCAGATTGAACTGATTCCTGGTTCTTAAAAACACAAATATTATATATATATATATATATATATATATATATATATATATATATATATATATATATATGTGTGTTAGTGTTAGAGGATATTTTATCAGAGAAAGTGTGTGAATGAATGGATTCTAGTGGAGATGAAGACGTCCTGGACCCTGATTATTGACCTTCAGGATTATTGATCATCACTCAGAGTTTCCTGTAAAACATGAAACATGTGACTCAGTCAGACTTAAATCAAACTTCTCTTCTTAGATGATCACGAAGACTCACTTCATTTTATGTGTTTGTTGCTATTTATTTGTGTTTTTGAGTGTGTGTGTGTGTGTGTGTGTGTGTGTATGTGTGTGTGTGTGTGTGTGTGTGTGTGTGTGTGTGTGTGCTGGTGTATGTGCCCCCCCCCCCCCCCCCCCCCCCCAGACAGCTGTCCATCGATGACACAGCACATACACACCCTGCATGAACCTGCCAGCCTGAGGACATTTAAACTTTAAATGGCCAAGCTGGACAGCTGTGTGTGTGTGTGTGTGTGTGTGTGTGTGTGTGTGTGTGTGTGTGTGTGTGTGTGTGTGTGTGTGTCAGTCACTCCCTCCTCACACACCCCTCTCTGAGGCAGCTGAAGTTGTTGCTCAGATACCTCAGGTCTGAGTGGAGCTGGTCTTCAGGATCCAGTGGGTCTAGTGGTTTTAGAGGATCCTGGTGGATCCTAGTGGATCTGGTTTGTCTAGTGGATGCTAGTGGACTCTAGTGGACTCTGGTGGATCTAGTTTGTCACCATGGGTTCATTTATAGCTAAGCTGCTGCTGCCGACGGTCAGTAGTCTGGTGTTCCTGCCGACGGCCAGCGTCGCTGCAAAGAGAGGATTCCACATGGAGGCGATGGTCTACTTCTTTACTATGTTCTTCACTGCGGTGAGACACACACACACACACACACACACACACACACACACACTATAACACACACACACACTATAACACACACACACACACACACACACACACACTATAACACACACACACACACACACACACACACACACACACACACACACACACTATAACACACACACACACTATAACACACACACACACACACACACACTATAACACACACACACACACACACACACACACACTATAACACACACACACACTATAACACACACACACACACACACACACACACACACACACACTATAACACACACACACACACACACACACACTATAACACACACACACACTATAACACACACACACACACACACACACTATAACACACACACACACTATAACACACACACACACACACACACACTATAACACACACACACACTATAACACACACACACACTATAACACACACACACACACAGCCGTTTCCTGTCTGGCTGTGTGTTTTACAGCAGCTCTGAATGTTTCTACTCAGTTTCTGATGAATAAAAACATCAAGACAATAATAAAATACAGAAAATCTGATTTATATGATTTATTATCTGATTTATATGATTTATTATCTGATTTATATGATTTATTATCTGATTTATATGATTTATTATATGATTTATATGATTTATTATCTGATTTATATGATTTATTATCTGACTGAATTTATACTGGTGCAGCATATATACATTAGCTTGTTGATGTTTAATTAACTTGATGTTTAATTAACTTGATGTTTAATTAACTTGATGTTTAATTAACCTGTTTATTTAAATGTTTATTCATTAATATTCATCTTTCTGTAGATCTATCACGCCTGTGATGGACCAGGTCTCTCCATCCTCTGCTTCATGAGGTACGACGTCCTGGAGTATTTCAGCGTCTACGGCACCGCCCTGTCCATGTGGGTCACCCTGATCGGTAAGTCCTGGTCCTGGTCCATGTGGGTCACCCTGATCGGTAAGTCCTGGTCCTGGTCCATGTGGGTCACCCTGATCGGTAAGTCCTGGTCCTGGTCCATGTGGGTCACCCTGATCGGTAAGTCCTGGTCCTGGTCCATGTGGGTCACCCTGATCGGTAAGTCCTGGTCCTGGTCCATGTGGGTCACCCTGATCGGTAAGTCCTGGTCTAACCTGGTCCATGTGGGTCACCCTGATCGGTAAGTCCTGGTCCTGGTCTAAGCTGGTCCATGTGGGTCCAGGTGTAACTTCTATTGTTGTGAATTAAATTCATAAACTGATGTTTATTCTGATAAAATAATAATAAATAAAATAAACAACAACATGAAGTCAACTACGTTTCCCATGAGGCCTCAACACATGTTCACTGATCCACAGCTGCTGTTAACACATGCTGGCTTCAGCTCACACACACACACACACACACACACACACACACACACACACACACACACATGCTGCCTTCAGCTCACACACACACACACACACACACACACACACACACACACACACATGCTGGCTTCAGCACACACACACACACACACACACACACACACACTTACACACACACATGCTGGCTTCAGCTCACACACACTCACACACACACACTCACACACACACACACACACACACTCACACACACTCACACACTCACACACACACACACACATGCTGGCTTCAGCTCACACACACACACTCACACACACACTCACACACACACACACACACACATGCTGGCTTCAACTCACACACACACACACACATGCTGGCTTCAGCTCACACACACACACACAACATGCTGGCTTCAGCTCACACACACACACTCACACACACACTCACACACACACACACACACACATGCTGGCTTCAACTCACACACACACACACACATGCTGGCTTCAGCTCACACACACACACTCACACACACACACACACACACACACACATGCTGCAGATTCTTTATGTTGAAGCAGCAGCTGAATCTTTTGTCTCTGGTGAATCTCAACTAATAAAAACTGTTTTAGTTCAGCTCGAATTTATTTTATCAAAGATTTTAACAGTTTAGTTTTTTGTTGATTCTGAACATTTAATCTTTTTGAATAAGGAGGTTGATGTGCTGCTGCTTAAAAACACAGATAATGTGTTAGAGCAGCAACAATCAATCAATTAATCGATTAGTTGTCAACTATCACATTAATCACCAACTAATTTATTCATCAATTAATCAGAGTCATTGATTAATTAGTAAAAGTGTAAATTCTCTGGTTCCAGCTTCTCTTCTCTGATTATTTCCTGGTTTCTTTAGTCTCTATAATAATAAACTGATGATCTTTGGACAAAAAAAGACATTTTATGTTGAATCTTCATCTTTAGTTGCAGCTCCAGCGTTAGTGACATCACAACTTCACATCAAGTCTTCTTGTCCTGGTCCTACAGCTCTGGGGGACTTTGAGGAGCCTCAGAGGTCCAGTCTGACCATGTTTGGGGTCCTGACCACGGCCGTGAGGATCTACCAGGACCGCTGGGGCTATGGGGTCTACTCCGGACCCATCGGGTCCGCCGTCTTCATCATCACCGTCAAATGGGTGAGTGGGTGGACCAACATGTGGCCCGAGGGTCCGAGGGTCCGAGGTGGACAGATGATGGACGGATGAGAGATGTTTTTTATTCCTTCACAGAAATGTGACAGCAGATTTCTATAATGTTTATTCATAATAAAAACAGCTTTAAAGTCTTCACATCAGCAGGTTTGTCCTCTGAAGGAAGAAGGTGAGAAAAAGGAGGTGAAGAGGAGAAGAATGCGAGCCGAGATCTGCTGATCTCCAGTTTATTAGTGTTTCCTGTTTTTTTACAATCGATCCTGAACAAAGTGAATCACTTAGATTCTAGTATCACGTCCCTGAAGAACATTTATAGTCAATAAAAAAATGAATAAGCTGTTTTCTTCATCACCTCAATGTTCTACCAACTGAACACAGGCTGGTGATGGAGATCATTCACATTATTTCTACAGGATCAGTTTTACTGGTCTGACCCACATCAACCCAGACCAGACTGGATGTGGTCCTGGTTTAAATATCATAGCTTTTACGTCTTTGTGAACTTGTTCTCACTGATTCACTTCTTACTTTATTCCTGCTCTTTCCTCATCTTCCATCTTGATGTTTCTCACCTCCTGGTCCTGGTCCTGGTCCTGGTCCTGGTCCTGGTCCTGGTCCTGGTCCTGGTCCTGGTCCTGGTCCAGCTCCAGAAGATGAAGCAGCTTCGTTGCATCTATCCAGAGAAGGAGGTCTACACCCAGCAGGTCGGTCCAGGCTGCTGCTTCGCTGCTCTGGCTCTGATGCTACGCTTCTACTTCGAGGTGAAGGGTTGTGGTCCTGGTTGTGGTCCTGGTTGTGGTCCTGGTTGTGGTCCTGTTCTTGTTGGTTATTAATTTCATAGCAGACCTTCAGCAGCATCTTGTTTTCATCCTGTAGGACTGGGACTACTCCTACGTCCACAGCTTCTACCACCTGTCTCTGTCCGTGTCCTTCGTGCTGCTGCTGCCCAAAAAGAATCGATACGGAGGAACCGGAAGAAACGCTGCGAAACTCAGCTGCTACAACCTCTGCTGCTGCGTACGCTCTCATTCATCCATTCATTCATTCACTCATTCACTCATTCATCCATTCATTCATTCACTCATTCATTCATTCATTCATTCACTCATTCATTCATTCATTCATCCATTCATTCATTCACTCATTCACTCATTCATCCATTCATTCATTCATTCATCCATTCATTCATTCACTCATTCATTCATTCTCTCATTCATTCATTCATTCATTCACTCATTCATTCATTCATTCATTCATTCACTCATTCATTCATTCTCTCATTCATCCATTCATTCATTCACTCATTCATTCATTCATTCACTCATTCATTCATTCATTCATCCATTCATTCATTCACTCATTCATTCATTCACTCATTCATTCATTCATTCATTCACTCATTCATTCATTCATTCATTCACTCATTCATTCATTCTCTCATTCATCCATTCATTCATTCACTCATTCATTCATTCTCTCATTCATTCATTCATTCACTCATTCATCCATTCATTCATTCACTCATTCATTCATTCACTCATTCATCCAGTCATTCATTCACTCATTCATTCATTCTCTCATTCACTCATTCATTCATTCTCTCATTCATTCACTCATTCATTCATTCTCTCATTCATCCATTCATTCATTCACTCATTCACTCATTCAGTCATTCATTCATTTATTCATTCATTCATTCACTCATTCACTCATTCATTTATTCATTTATTCATTCATTCACTCATTCATTCATTCTCTCATTCATTCACTCATTCATTCATTCTCTCATTCATCCATTCATTCATTCTCTCATTCATTCATTTATTCATTCATTCAGTTAGTCATTCATTCATTCACTCATTCATTTATTTATTAATTCATTCATTCATTCATTCATTTATTCATTCATTCATTGATTCATTTGTTCATTCATTCATTCATTCATTCATTCATTCAGTTATTCATTCATTCATTCATTCACTCATTCATTTATTCATTCATTTATTCATTCATTCATTCATTCACTCATTCATTCATTCATTCATTTATTCATTCATTCATTCATTCATTTGTTCATTCATTCATTCATTCATGCATTCATTCAGTTATTCATTCATTCATTCATTCATTTGTTCATTCACTCATTCATTCATTCAATCATTCATTCATTCAGTTAGTCATGATCTTCAGTTAGTTCTGATATGTAATTATTGGGAGTAGAGAGATATCAGGTAAAATAATGAATTATTCCAGGTTTCTCTGTAAATTAGAGCCAATGATACATTCACATATTAGAAAACAATTCACCTCAACCTCCAAACATAAAATGGGCCTCATGGTTTCAGCTTCAGAACTTATGTGGTTCTGAGTAAATGTGTTTTAACATTAAAACTAAACTGATGATGAATTCATTGTAAATTTGATTTCCCCTTGATCTCTTGATGAGATGACCCATTTTACCCCATGAGATGGCCCATTTTACCTGATAAAATGGCCCATTTTACCCCATGAGATGGCCCATTTTACCTGATGAGATGGCCCATTTTACCTGATAAGATGACCCATTTTACCTGATAAGATGACCCATTTTACCTGATAAGATGGCCCATTTTACCTGATAAGATGGCCCATTTTACCTGATAAGATGGCCCATTTTACCTGATGAGATGGCCCATTTTACCTGATGACATGGCTCATTTTACCTGATAAGATGGCCCATTTTACCTGATGAGATGGCCCATTTTACCTGATGAGATGGCCCATTTTACCTGATGAGATGGCCCATTTTACCTGATGAGATGGCCCATTTTACCTGATAAGATGGCCCATTTTACCTGATGAGATGGCCCATTTTACCTGATGAGATGGCCCATTTTACCTGATGAGATGGCCCATTTTACCTGATGAGATGACCCATTTTACCTGATAAGATGACCCATTTTACCTGATAAGATGACCCATTTTACCTGATAAGATGGCCCATTTTACCTGATAAGATGGCCCATTTTACCTGATAAGATGGCCCATTTTACCTGATGAGATGGCCCATTTTACCTGATGACATGGCTCATTTTACCTGATAAGATGGCCCATTTTACCTGATGAGATGGCCCATTTTACCTGATGAGATGGCCCATTTTACCTGATGAGATGGCCCATTTTACCTGATGAGATGGCCCATTTTACCTGATGAGATGGCCCATTTTACCTGATAAGATGGCCCATTTTACCTGATGAGATGGCCCATTTTACCTGATGAGATGGCCCATTTTACCTGATGAGATGGCCCATTTTACCTGATGAGATGGCCCATTTTACCTGATAAGATGGCCCATTTTACCTGATAAGATGGCCCATTTTACCTGATGAGATGGCCCATTTTACCTGATGACATGGCTCATTTTACCTGATAAGATGGCCCATTTTACCTGATGAGATGGCCCATTTTACCTGATGAGATGGCCCATTTTACCTGATGAGATGGCCCATTTTACCTGATGAGATGGCCCATTTTACCTGATAAGATGGCCCATTTTACCTGATGAGATGGCCCATTTTACCTGATGAGATGGCCCATTTTACCTGATGAGATGGCCCATTTTACCTGATGAGATGACCCATTTTACCTGATAAGATGACCCATTTTACCTGATAAGATGACCCATTTTACCTGATAAGATGGCCCATTTTACCTGATGAGATGGCCCATTTTACCTGATAAGATGGCCCATTTTACCTGATGAGATGGCCCATTTTACCTGATGAGATGGCCCATTTTACCTGATGAGATGGCCCATTTTACCTGATGAGATGGCCCATTTTACCTGATGAGATGGCCCATTTTACCTGATGAGATGGCCCATTTTACCTGATAAGATGGCCCATTTTACCTGATGAGATGGCCCATTTTACCTGATGAGATGGCCCATTTTACCTGATGAGATGGCCCATTTTACCTGATGAGATGGCCCATTTTACCTGATGAGATGGCCCATTTTACCTGATGAGATGGCCCATTTTACCTGATGAGATGGCTCATTTTGAAAACCACTCATGCAAAAAAAAAGTAGCACAGCGTATGTTTCCAGTTTTATCACATGATTCCACATAATAAAACAGTCATTAATCATAAATATACAGATTTAGTTGTTATTGATCTGGTATCAGCATTTAAATCCTGTTCTGGGTGATTTGTGTGAACTGAGCCTTTAATAAATCAAACAGCAGCTGTTTGTTTTCTGTTAATGTCTTAAAAAAAATTAAAAACTTAAACTAATGATCAGGTCTATTGATCAGGTCTATTAATCAGGTCTAATGATCAGGTCTATTGATCAGGTCTATTGATCAGGTCTATTGATCAGGTCTAATGATCAGGTCTATTGATCAGGTCTATTAATCAGGTCTAATGATCAGGTCTATTGATCAGGTCTATTGATCAGGTCTATTGATCAGGTCTATTGATCAGGTCTGATTGGTTCGTGTTCAGGTGATGACTCGTCTGGTTCTTCCTCCTCAGACGATGTCTCCCGGCTCGTCTAAAGACAACAGGACGTCTTCGCCCATCAGGACGCCGTCATCCCGCTCCGTGTGGACCGTTGCCAGGGAAACGAACAGCCCCTCCCTCCCCCTCTACACCCCCCCTCCCCCCACCCCAGTTAAAGGGACCAGCATCAGTAAACTGAAGGAGCTGAACGGCTGGAAGTGACCCGGCCCACCAGGACCAGAACCAATCATCTGTCAGTGCCGATACACTCGACCTGCTGAGGTCATTTAGTCCATGAGGACAACATCTAGTCCACTACATTTAACGTCATGCTGCAGCCAAGCAGGGATCACCAGGGTCTGGACCCCTACAGACCCCCACGAACCACCACAGACCCATGGAGCTGTGAGGACCAGGTCCAGATGGGAGGAGGTGGGGAGACTAGTCCAGGACAGAACTGACATCAGGAGACAGTAAAAGTGACTGAAAGATTTACAGCAGAACTACAGAGTCCAAGATATCAAATAAAAATAAATTGTCCTCAGGGAGTCCTCAGGTAGTCCTCAGGTAGTCCTCAGGTAGTCCTCAGGTCCTCAGGTAGTCCTCAGGTAGTCCTCAGGTCCTCAGGGAGTCCTCAGGGAGTCCTCAGGTAGTCCTCGGAGAGTCCTCAGGTAGTCCTCAGGTAGTCCTCAGGTAGTCCTCAGGTGGTCCTCAGGTAGTCCTCAGGTAGTCCTCAGGTAGTCCTCAGGTCCTCAGGGAGTCCTCAGGGAGTCCTCAGGTAGTCCTCGGAGAGTCCTCAGGGAGTCCTCAGGTAGTCCTCAGGTAGTCCTCAGGGAGTCCTCAGGTAGTCCTCAGGTAGTCCTCAGGTAGTCCTCGGAGAGTCCTCAGGGAGTCCTCAGGTAGTCCTCAGGTAGTCCTCAGGGAGTCCTCAGGTAGTCCTCAGGTAGTCCTCAGGTAGTCCTCAGAGAGTCCTCAGGTAGTCCTCAGAGAGTCACACATGGGGGACAC
Organism: Lepturacanthus savala; assembly: GCA_030544235.1. Taxonomy (NCBI): domain Eukaryota; kingdom Metazoa; phylum Chordata; class Actinopteri; order Scombriformes; family Trichiuridae; genus Lepturacanthus; species Lepturacanthus savala. The sequence goes on along the minus strand of CM060473.1, from coordinate 248,947 downwards.
ATGTCTGCTGCTGGATACTCCTGCTGCACCTCCTCCTGCTGCTCCTCCTCCTCTACACCAATGTAAAGCCTATATCAGCATTTTCATCAGTCCTGGATGCAGGATGAGTCACAAGGAGAGAAGGAGGAGAGGAGGAGGAGAGGAGGAGAGGAGGAGAGGAGGAGGAGAGGAGGCGGAGTCTGAGATGTCTGAAGCATCCTGATGAGTCTGAGGACCAGCAGGTGGACTGATGGACTTTGGTGGACTCTGGGTAACTCTAGTGGACTCTGATGGACTGATGGAATCTGGGTAATTCTAGAGGACTCTGGTGGACTCTGGTGGACTCTGGTGGACTCTGATGGACTGATGAAATCTGGGTAACTCTAGAGGACTCTGGTGGACTCTAGTGGACTCTGATGGACTCTGGTGGACTCTGATGGACTGATGAAATCTGGGTAACTCTAGAGGACTCTGGTGGACTCTAGTGGACTCTGATGGACTCTGGTGGTCTCTGATGGACTGATGAAATCTGGGTAACTCTAGAGGACTCTGGTGGACTCTGATGGACTCTGGGGGACTCTGATGGACTCTGGGGGACTCTGATGGACTGATGAAATATGGGTAACTCTAGAGGACTCTGGTGGACTTCAGCTTTGGCTGTAGTTTCTGTCTCTGACAATGGTTCAGTTTCTGGAGGATCTGGTTTATGTAGTTTATGTATATTTATATGTAGAGTACATGGTACATGTATATTTATAGGTAGATGATACATGCTACATGCTATATGTACAGGTACATGCTACATGCTATATGTACAGGTACATGCTATATGTACATGTATAGGTACATGCTACATGTACAGGTACATGCTATATGCTATGTGTACAGGTACATGCTATATGTACATGTATAGGTACATGCTACATGTACAGGTACATGCTACATGCTATATGGTACATGCTATATGTACAGGTACATGCTATATGTACATGTATAGGTACATGCTACATGTACAGGTACATGCTACATGCTATATGGTACATGGTACATGCTATATGTACATGTATAGGTACATGCTACATGTACAGGTACATGCTACATGCTATATGGTACATGCTACATGCTATATGTACATGGTACATGCTATATGTACATGTATAGGTACATGCTACATGTACAGGTACATGCTACATGCTATATGGTACATGGTACATGCTATATGTACATGTACATGTGTATAAGTGTGTTGTGATATTTTCAAAATAAAAGTCAGAAAAAAAACAGAACCCAGCAGCTCATTTCATGTTCACTTCCTGTGTCCGTGCACGTCTTCACCAGACGGAACCAACCAGAACCGTGAAGGAACCTCCTCCTCCTCCAGGTGGTTCTGGACCAGGAGGCTGGTCCAATCAGAACCAAACACAAGAACTTATTATACAAGAGGAACACGTTCAGCTGCTGTATGACCACACACACATTATACACACACACACACATTATACACACACACACATTATACACACACACACATTATACACACACACACACATTATACACACACATTATACACACACACACACACATTATACACACACACACATTATACACACACACACATTATACACACACACACATTATACACACACATTATACACACACACACATTATACACACACATTATACACACACACACACACACACACATTATACACACACATTATACACACACACACACATTATACACACACACACACATTATACACACACACACACACATTATATACACACACACACACACATTACACACACACACACATTATACACACACACACATTATACACACACACACACACACATTATACACACACACACATTACACACACACACACATTATACACACACACACACATTACACACACACACACATTATACACGCACACACACACACATTATACACACACACACTGTGTGTGTGTATAATGTGTGTGTGTGTGTCAGCTGTTCCTACAGCAGCAGCTGTTCTAATGAGGGTCATTTGTCTCCAGGAAAAACAGCAAAGTTAGATTCACTACAAGAACTGAGACTGTGACAGAAATATATATATATATATATATATATATATATATATATATATATATATATATATATATATATATATATATATATATATATATATATATATATATATATATATATATATATATATATATATATATATATATATATATAGAACAGCTGAGAGTGTGTGTGTGTGTGTGTGTGTGTGTGTGTGTGTGTGTGTGTGTGTGTGTTATCCTGGTTCTATCATACATTTTCATGACACATTTTTCTTACATCATTTTTAAATCTTCATGTGAAGATTTAAAAATGATTAAACAAATGAATTAAACAAAATGATCTGATCTGACAGTGAATTCAGATAATTTAACATAATTCTATGTGATGTTGGACTAATTATACTAAAACCTGTATTTAAATACTATAGAACTACTACTATATACTACTATACTATAGTATTTAAATACTATATCAGTATAGTATTATATTATAACTAGTCAAAACTATGAAGACATATAAAAACATAAAGACACAGACCAACAGTTATAGGAAAGAAACTCAGTCAGTGGAGGAAACTGGTCCGTTTATAGAGAATGAAGAACATCAGCAGATGGTGATGATGATGATGATGATGATGATGATGATGATGATGATGATGGTGATGATGATGATGATGATGATGATGATGATGATGATGATGATGATGATGATGATGATGATGATGATGATGATGATGATGATGATAGAGATGTTCCACCAACATTCAGACCTCTGTAGAGGTGAGATGTTTCCAGTGAGTCTCTGCTGCCACCTGCTGATGAAACGTGATAAAAACCTTTGATTCTCTGCTGTTGACACTGATTCGAGGAGCAGATGCTGCTTTTAACTCAACTACAAATGATGACGTTGGATGATAGAATTTATAGAATCCATCCATTTATTAAGCTGTTTATTTCTCAGCAGGTCACATGGTCTGCTGCAGCCAATCACAGCGTACCTCAGGTGAGAGGAAGGATCCAGGACTAGAACCTGGACCAGGACTGGAACCTGAACCAGGACTAGAACCAGGACCAGGACTAGAACCTGGACCAGGACTGGAACCTGAACCAGGACTAGAACCTGGACCAGGACTGGAACCTGAACCAGGACTAGAACCTGGACCAGGACCTTCTACCCATTGGACCACTGTGAAGATTCAACTTAAAATGTCTTTTTTGTCCAAAGATCATCAGTTTATTATTATAGAGACTAAAGAAACCAGGAAATAATCAGAGAAGAGAAGCTGGAACCAGAGAATTTACACATTTACTAATTAATCAATGACTAATCTATTAATTGATTATCAGAATAGTTGATGATTAGTGTCAGTCAGCAACTAATCCATGAATCCATTAACAGAATAAGATTATAATAATTATTAATAATTAACACAAAAGCTCTAAATTCATCATTAAGAGTTTCATAAGAAGCAGGAAGTGATGTAATCGCAGCTAGTGGATGTAATCTGATTACCACAGTGGACTCCAGTTACTGCTGCTGAGAGTCCTCTGCACAGGACTCTTCATCATCTTCATCATCTTCATCATCTTCATCATCTTCATCTTCATCAGCTTCTGCCTCCTGTGATTGGCTGTTGGTGACGTCGTTGGTCAGAGTCCTGGAGCTCAGCTCCTCCTCCAGCCTGGAGACAAGGACGGGTTCATTACTGCTGCAGATGTTCTACTGCTGCAGATGTTCTACTGCTGATGTTCTACTGCTGCAGATGTTCTACTGCTGCAGATGTTCTACTGCTGCAGATGTTCTACTGCTGCAGATGTTCTACTGCTGATGTTCTACTGCTGATGTTCTACTGCAGATGTTCTACTGCAGATGTTCTACTGCTGATGTTCTACTGCTGCAGATGTTCTACTGCAGATGTTCTACTGCTGATGTTCTACTGCAGATGTTCTACTGCTGATGTTCTACTGCTGCAGATGTTCTACTGCTGATGTTCTACTGCTGCAGATGTTCTACTGCTGCAGATGTTCTACTGCTGCAGATGTTCTACTGCTGCAGATGTTCTACTGCTGATGTTCTACTGCTGATGTTCTACTGCAGATGTTCTACTGCAGATGTTCTACTGCTGATGTTCTACTGCTGCAGATGTTCTACTGCAGATGTTCTACTGCTGATGTTCTACTGCAGATGTTCTACTGCTGCAGATGTTCTACTGCAGATGTTCTACTGCTGATGTTCTACTGCTGCTGATGTTCTACTGCAGATGTTCTACTGCTGATGTTCTACTGCTGCTGATGTTCTACTGCAGATGTTCTACTGCTGCAGATGTTCTACTGCTGATGTTCTACTGCAGATGTTCTACTGCTGCTGATGTTCTACTGCAGATGTTCTACTGCTGATGTTCTACTGCTGATGTTCTACTGCTGATGTTCTACTGCTGCAGATGTTCTACTGCTGATGTTCTACTGCTGCAGATGTTCTACTGCTGATGTTCTACTGCTGCAGATGTTCTACTGCTGATGTTCTACTGCTGATGTTCTACTGCTGCAGATGTTCTACTGCTGATGTTCTACTGCTGATGTTCTACTGCTGATGTTCTACTGCTGATGATGTACTGCTGATGTTCTACTGCTGATGTTCTACTGCTGATGTTCTACTGCAGATGTTCTACTGCTGCAGATGTTCTACTGCTGCATTTGTTCTCCAGTCAGCAGGAAGCTGTGTGCTGCTGACCTGGAGCCGCGGACCTGGTTGTTGGTAAACATCTGGACGTTGGTGGACATCTGGACGTTGGTGGACATCTGGTCTCTGAGGGCTCGTCCTGTTGGACTGGACAGAACATCAGCAGCAGTGCATCCTGGGAAAAGACTCATCAGCATCGGCTGCAGCTGCAGAAACAACAAAATATAATAATCAACAACAACTAATACCAGAAACCAGGGATTAAACCAGGGATTGACTAGAGGATCTACAGAGGTTCTACTGGTTCTACAGGTTCTACAGGTTCTACAGAGGTTCTACTGGTTCTACTGGTTCTACTGGATCTACAGAGGTTCTACAGGTTCTACTGGTTCTACAGAGGTTCTACAGGTTCTACAGGTTCTACAGAGGTTCTACTGGTTCTACTGGTTCTACTGGATCTACAGAGGTTCTACAGGTTCTACTGGTTCTACAGAGGTTCTACAGGTTCTACTGGTTCTACAGAGGTTCTACTGGTTCTACAGGTTCTACTGGTTCTACTGGTTCTACAGGTTCTACAGAGGTTCTACAGGTTCTACTGGTTCTACAGAGGTTCTACAGGTTCTACAGGTTCTACAGAGGTTCTACTGGTTCTACAGGTTCTACTGGTTCTACTGGTTCTACAGGTTCTACAGAGGTTCTACTGGTTCTACAGGTTCTACTGGTTCTACTGGTTCTACAGGTTCTACAGAGGTTCTACTGGTTCTACAGGTTCTACTGGTTCTACTGGTTCTACAGGTTCTACAGGTTCTACAGAGGTTCTACTGGTTCTACAGGTTCTACTGGTTCTACAGGTTCTACAGAGGTTCTACTGGTTCTACAGGTTCTACAGGTTCTACTGGTTCTACTGGTTCTACAGGTTCTACAGAGGTTCTGTTTCTCCGTGGAGAACCTCTGACCTCCTGGTTGTTCTGGTCCAGGATCAGTGAACAGACGACGTCTCTTCTTGCTTCTTCCAGCTTCAGCAGCTTGTGGAACGTTCTCGCCCTGTTCTCATAGTACTGAGCTGCTGTCGGGTTGTAGTGGATGGCCTCAGAGAAGCTGTCAGCTGCTTCCTGGAAGCTCCTGCATGTTATGATGTCACAAATACAGTTATGATGTCACAAATACACAAAATAAATCCAAATATTACAACAAAATATACAATAACACCATCATTATCTAATCAAGCTTCCACTTCGCTATTGAAGTTCATACAGTGTGTGTGTGTGTGTGTGTGTGTGTGTGTGTGTGTGTGTGTGTGTGTGTGTGTGTGTGTGTGTGTGTGTGTGTGTGTGTGACCCGTGCTGCAGGCTGCAGACTCCCATCCTGTTGTAAAGGACTGAGAGGCGGAGTCTGGCTGCATCATCATCAGGTTCTAACATCTGTTCAGCCTGGAGGTAATCACTGAGACAGAAGATCCACTGCTGCTGCATGAAGAAACAGTCTGACACACACACACACACACACACACACACACACACACACACACACACACACACACACACACACACACACATATGAGTTTTATGTTAAAACAAACAATAAACAACGAAGCTGAAAAAGCTGAAGATATAAAGTTATTTACATCAATATTATAACTAATGATATTTATTAATGTATAATTAAATAAGAAGTATGTTGGTCTTTATTTATTCATTTATTTAATTATTTATTTATTTTCATCCATTTAAACTTTTATAGTTGAAAATCACAGTTTCCTGACTGTTAATTTATTAAAATCAGCAGCTTTAATGTGTTTTATTTTATTTTATCAGAAAATCCCCTTTAATTCAAGTTCTATCTTTCTGTTCTCCTCCTCCAGGAGTTCTCCTCCTCCAGGAGTTCTCCTCTTTCAGGAGTTCTCCTCTTTCAGGAGTTCTCCTCCTCCAGGAGTTCTCCTCTTTCAGGAGTTCTCCTCTATCAGGAGTTCTCCTCTTTCAGGAGTTCTCCTCCTCCAGGAGTTCTCCTCTTTCAAGAGTTCTCCTCCTCCAGGAGTTCTCCTCTTTCAGGAGTTCTCCTTCTCTAGGAGTTCTCCTCCTCCAGGAGTTCTCCTCTTTCAGGAGTTCTCCTTCTCTAGGAGTTCTCCTTCTCTAGGAGTTCTCCTCTTTCAGGAGTTCTCCTCCTCTAGGAGTTCTCCTTCTCTAGGAGTTCTCCTCTTTCAGGAGTTCTCCTCCTCCAGGAGTTCTCCTTCTCTAGGAGTTCTCCTCTTTCAGGAGTTCTCCTCCTCCAGGAGTTCTCCTCTTTCAGGAGTTCTCCTTCTCTAGGAGTTCTCCTTATCTAGGAGTTCTCCTCTTTCAGGAGTTCTCCTCTTTCAGGAGTTCTCCTCTATCAGGAGTTCTCCTCTTTCAGGAGTTCTCCTTCTCTAGGAGTTCTCCTTCTCTAGGAGTTCTCCTCTTTCAGGAGTTCTCCTCTTTCAGGAGTTCTCCTTCTCTAGGAGTTCTCCTCCTCCAGGAGTTCTCCTCTTTCAGGAGTTCTCCTCCTCCAGGAGTTCTCCTTCTCTAGGAGTTCTCCTCCTCCAGGAGTTCTCCTCCTCCAGGTGTGCTCCTCCTCACCTCCTCTGTTCAGGTAGAGTCCCACCTCCCTCTGCTCCTCCTGGATGCTCCTGTTGAGGAGCAGCGTGGCTTCGTTGTAGAGCCTCCTGTTGAACAGCTGCACGGCCCAGTCGTTGTAGGTCAGAACCAGCTGGAGCCGGACCTCCTGCTGCAGGGAGACCACCTCCTGTCCTCTGACCTCCTGACCTCCGACCTCCTGACCCAGCTCCATGGCCCGGACCAGGTCCTCCACGGCTGCCGGGAAGTCCTTCAGTCGGCGGTAGAGGATTCCTCTGGAGGAGAGAAGATTATTTTATGAGGAGAATCACGGAGGTCCTGAAGCAGAGGAACATGAGGGTCAGTGTGGGTCAGGGTTCAACCAATGGAGGGTCAGGGTTCAACCAATGGAGGGTCAGTGTGGGTCAGGGTTCAACCAATGGAGGGTCAGGGTTCAGCCAATGGAGGGTCAGTGTGGGTCAGGGTTCAACCAATGGAGGGTCAGTGTGGGTCAGGGTTCAACCAATGGAGGGTCAGGGTTCAGCCAATGGAGGGTCAGTGTGGGTCAGGGTTCAACCAATGGAGGGTCAGGGTTCAACCAATGGAGGGACAGTGTGGGTCAGGGTTCAACCAATGGAGGGTCAGGGTTCAACCAATGGAGGGTCAGGGTTCAACCAATGGAGGGTCAGGGTTCAACCAATGGAGGGACAGTGTGGGTCAGGGTTCAACCAATGGAGGGTCAGGGTTCAACCAATGGAGGGTCAGGGTTCAACCAATGGAGGGTCAGGGTTCAACCAAGCAGTTACACACCTGGTTCTACTAATGAAGGTCCTTAGCAAGGGATGAGGTGGTTGACTAGTAGAATCAGGGTCAGGGTTAGGGTTACTCCTTGGTTACCCTGACCCTGACCCTGACCCTGACCCGGACCCTGACCCGGACCCTGACCCTCCTTCGTTGGAACAAAAACCTGCACCCACACCGACCCTCCAGGTCTGGATTTGACATCCCAGCCCTAAAGGGACATAAGGAAAAACAGCAGATTTCATGTGTTTCTGGAACCTGAACGTTTCCTGAAACGTTTAATATTTTATTTTTCATAACGTCCCAAACTGAATAAATTGAATTGGTGTAAAATATTGTAGTTGCTTAATGATTTTAATGTAATTTAACCTTTATTATCATGCATTTCTTTATTTTCTTATATTTTAATTAAAAAAAACAACATTAAAAAACATTAAACCTTCTGACCCTAAAGATGACCCCCTCCCCTCCTTAAACTGACCCCTCCCCTCCCCAGCTGACCCCTCCCCTCCTTAAACTGACCCCTCCCCTCCCCAGCTGACCCCTCCCCTCCTTAAACTGACCCCTCCCCTCCCCAGCTGACCCCTCCCCACCTTAAACTGACCCCCTCCCCTGCCCCAGGTTCCCTCCTCTCACCTGAACAGGTGTAGCTGGGGGTCCTGAGGGCAGCGGTCCAGGGCCATATTGATGAATCTAAGCCCCTCCCCCAGCCGTCCTCTGAAGGTTCTGTCCACCGCCGTTCTTCTGGCTCGTTCTGCAGCGTCCTGCAGCGTCTGCAGCAGGACGACGGCTTCAGGACACGAAGGATCCAACGCCAACGCTGCCGCCACGTCCTGATGACACCTGGACGTCTGGAGAGGACA
>CM060473.1:167500-232500 GCA_030544235.1 Lepturacanthus savala | reverse complement strand
TTGCTGCTGCTAACCCTGCTGATGCTAACAATGTTAACAATACTGATGATAACAGTGCTGATGCTAACAATGCTAACATTGTTGCTGCTAATACATCTGATGCTAACAATGCTAACACTGCTAATGCTGCTGATGCTAACAGTGCTGATGTTAACGATGCTAATACTTCTGCCGCTTACATTGCTAATGCTACTGATGTTAACACTGCTGATGCTAACACTGCTGATGTTAACAATGCTAACAGTGCTAATGCTAACACTGCTGATGTTAACAATGCGAACAGTGCTAATGCTAACACTGCTAACACTGCTAACAGTGCTGATGCTAACATTGCTAACACTGCTGCTGCTAACACTGCTGTTGTTAACAATGCTGCTACTAACACTGCTACCATTGCTAACACTGCTGCTGCTAACAGTGCTGCTGCTGCTAACAACACTGTTGCCAGCAATGCTGACACTGCTGCTGGTAACATTGTTGCTGCTCACACTGCTAATGCTGCTGCTGCTAACACTGCTGATGCTAACAATGCTAATGCTGCTGCTGCTGCAAACACTGCTGATGCTAATAAAGCTCCACTATGAGTAAAGTCTATTAAGTCCATTAGTTTATCGGTTGAGTTCAGACCAACAGTCAAAGATCATCAGTTTATTGATCAGAGAAAAGCTGCTGATTAACGTGATTTCATGATTTAACGACTAATTACTGCAGTTAACGACCCTCACACCAATCCAGACGAGGGTTCCTGGAGGATCCTGCTGGATCCTGCTGGATCTGACTCAGTCCTCGTGTGTCCACAGCAAAGTAAAGAATAAGAACCTGTACCTGGCCACCCTGGTCTCGGTTCTGGGTCCAATGAGCTTCGGGTTCGTTCTGGGCTACAGTTCCCCGGCTCTGCCAGAACTCACCCAGACCGAGGACCCCAGACTCAGACTGGACGACGTCCAGGCCTCCTGGTTCGGGGTGAGTCCTGATCCCTTATACTTGATTTATTCGTATTATTTCACATCTATAACATGAATTTAACGTTAGAATAAATCTGATGATTCTGAATCAAAGACTGAAAAATGGATTTATTGAAATGTGATGAATCTGAAACAGAGAATGAACCATCTGGTCTAACCCTGTTCTGGTCTAACTCTGTCCTGGTCTAACTCTGTTCTGGTCTAACTCTGTCCTGGTCTAACCCTGTCCTGGTCTAACTCTGTCCTGGTCTAACTCTGTCCTGGTCTAACCCTGTCCTGGTCTAACTCTGTCCTGGTCTAACTCTGTCCTGGTCTAACTCTGTTCTGGTCTAACCCTGTCCTGGTCTAACTCTGTCCTGGTCTAACCCTGTCCTGGACTAACTCTGTCCCTACTGGACTGAGCCTGACCCTGCTGGTCTAACCGTGTCCCTGCTGGTCTAACCGTGTCCCTGCTGGTGTCCCTCTGTCCCGGCCTCCCCCGCCCCCCTTCCTTCCAGTCCATCGTGACCCTGGGTGCGGCCCTGGGGGCCCTGTTGGGGGGCTGGCTGGTGGACCGGGTCGGCAGGAAGCTGAGCCTGATGTTCTGTTCGCTGCCGTACGTCTTCGGGTTCACGGTGATCATCGCGGCCCAGAACGTGTGGATGCTGTATCTGGGCCGGGTCCTGACCGGCCTCGCCAGCGGCATCACCTCGCTGGTCGTCCCGGTAACCGGCCGCCGCCCGCTGATTGGTTGAAGCTGAGAATGACCTCGTCTGATTGGTTGATGGTTTGATGATTGACAGATCAGGACTTTATTGATCCAACACTGATAAAAAACTGTAGACAGAGAAATATGGAAATAAATCAAAATAAATAGGAATAAATCAAAGTAAATAAACATGTTTACTTCATGTTACTGTAAATAAATATAAATAAATAAAAATAAATAAATAGGAATAAATAAATAAATAAAAATAAATATAAATAAATAGGAATAAATCAAAGTAAATGTCTATAAACACGTTTACTATGTTACTGTAAATAAATCAATAAATATAAATAAATAAAAATAAATAAATAGGAATGAATAAATAAAAATAAATATAAATAAATAAATAGGAATAAATAAATAAAAATAAAAATAAATAAATAAATATAAATAAATAAATATAAATAAATAAATAAATAGGAATAAATAAATAGGAATAAATAAATAAAAATAAATATAAATAAATAAATATAAATAAATAAATATAAATAAATAAATAAATAGGAATAAATAAATAAAAATAAATAGGAATAAATAAATAAAAATAAATATAAATAAATAAATAGGAATACATCAAAGTAAATGTCTATAAACACGTTTACTATGTTACAGAATGTTTTTCTTGATAAAACCTTATTATGAAATACACAGCTTTAATTAATTGAATTAATTAATGTGATTCTGTTTTATAGATTTATTATTATATCAAATATTTTCTCTGAAGTGTAAAAATCGTTTCTCACTAAAATCTTTTTTCTGTTTGAATCATGTTTTCATGAAGTTGTTTAAGAATCAGCTGGTTAATAAATAAAGATAAAAAGATCTGGAAACAAGAATGAATGAATGAATTAATAAATGAATGAATACCTGATGAAAAGATCTGGAAACAAGAATGAATGAATGAATTAATAAATGAATGAATACCTGATGAAAAGATCTGGAAACAAGAATGAATGAATGAATGGATGAATGAATTAATTAATGGATGAATTAATTCATTAATTAATTAATGAATAAATGAATTAATTAATAAATGAATGAATGAATGAATACCTGATAAAAAAGATCTGGAAACAAGAATGAATGAATGAATGGATGAATTAATTCATTCATTCATTAATGAATAAATGAATTAATTAATTAATTAATAAATGAATGAATGAATGAATACCTGATGAAAAGATCTGGAAACAAGAATAAATGAATGAATAAATGAATTAATAAATTAATGGATGAATGAATGAATTAATAAATTAATGGATGAATGAATGAATGAATTAATTAATGGATGAATGAATTAATACATTAATGGATGAATTAATTAATTAATTAATGGATGAATGAATAAATGAATGAATGAATTAATGGATGAATGAATGAATTAATTAATTGATGAATGAATGAATGAATTAATAAATTAATGGATGAATTAATTAATTAATTAATGGATGAATTAATTAATTAATTAATGGATGAATGAATTAATGGATGAATGAATGAAGTGACAATTGCATGTGATCAGCATCTGTTTCACTGCTGTTAGACTTTATTCTATTATTTCATAAAGGTTTATTTCATTCTATTATTATTATTTTATTCTATTATTATTATTATTATTATTTATTATTATTTTATTATTATTATTATTATTATTATTATTATTTTATTATTATTTTATTATTATTTTATTATTATTCTATTCCCTGTGTTTTTATTATTATTTTATTATTATTATTATTATTATTATTATTATTATTTTATTATTATTATTATTATTATTTTATTATTAATATTATTATTATTTTATTATTATTTTATTATTATTCTATTCCCTGTGTTTTTTATTATTATTTTATTATTATTATTATTATTATTTTATTATTATTATTTTATTATTATTATTATTTTATTATGATTATTTTATTATTATTAATTTATTATTAATATTATTTTATTATTAATATTATTATTATTTTATCCCCTGTGGTCTTATCTTGTCCAGCTCTACATCGGGGAAATGTCCCATGAGCGGGTTCGAGGGACTCTGGGCTCCTGTGTCCAGCTCATGGTGGTTTGTGGCATCATGGGAGTTTACCTGGCAGGTAAAACACCTTTAAACTGTCTGATGAGGATGAATGGATGAAGGAATGAATGAGTGAATGAATGAATGAATGAATGAATGAGTGAATGGATGAATGAATGAATGAATGAATGGATGAGTGAATGAATGAATGAATGAATGAATGAGTGAATGGATGAATGAATGAATGAATGAATGAATGGATGAGTGAATGAATGAATGGATGTATGAATGAATGAATGACTGTATGAATGAATGAGTGAATGGATGAGTGAATGAATGAATGAATGGATGTATGTATGAATGGATGAATGAATGAGTGAATGAATGAATGGATGTATGTATGAATGAATGAATGGATGAATGAATGAATGAATGGATGGATGAATGAATGAATGAGTGAATGAATGAATGAATGAATGAATGAATGAATGAATGAATGAGTGAATGGATGAATGAATGAATGAATGAATGAATGAATGAATGAATGGATGAGTGAATGAATGAATGAATGAATGAGTGAATGAATGAATGAATGAATGGATGAGTGAATGAATGAATGAATGAATGAGTGAATGGATGAATGAATGAATGAATGAATGAATGGATGAGTGAATGAATGAATGGATGTATGTATGAATGAATGAATGAATGAATGAATGAATGAATGGATGAGTGAATGAATGAATGGATGTATGTATGAATGAATGAATGAATGAATGACTGTATGAATGAATGAGTGAATGAATGAAGTAAGTTCATTTGGTCGTAACAGCACAAAAACACCAACCCTTGTGCAGCATCAACGTTTCCACTGAACCAATGATCATTGATTATTATTATTAAATTATTATAAATTAAATTATTATAAATTAAATTATTATAAATTAAATTATTATAAATTAAATTATTATAAATTAAGTTATTATAAATTAAATTATTATAAATTAAATTATTATAAATTAAATTATTATAAATTAAGTTATTATAAATTAAATTATTATAAATTAAATTATTATAAATTAAGTTAAGGGTTCTGTAGGGGTCTGTAGGGTCCTGTAGGGTCCTGTAGGGTTCTGTAGGGTCCTGTAGGGTCTGTAGGGTTCTGTAGGGTCCTGTAGGGTCCTGTAGGGTCTGTAGGGTCCTGTAGGGTTCTGTAGGGTCCTGTAGGGTCTGTAGGGTCCTGTAGGGTCCTGTAGGGTTCTGTAGGGTCCTGTAGGGTCTGTAGGGTTCTGTAGGGTCTGTAGGGTCCTGTAGGGTTCTGTAGGGTCCTGTAGGGTCCTGTAGGGTCCTGTAGGGTCTGTAGGGTCCTGTAGGGTTCTGTAGGGTCCTGTAGGGTCTGTAGGGTCCTGTAGGGTCCTGTAGGGTTCTGTAGGGTCTGTAGGGTCCTGTAGGGTTCTGTAGGGTCCTGTAGGGTCCCATAGGGTTCTGTAGGGTCCTGTAGGGTCCTGTAGGGTTCTGTAGGGTCCTGTAGGGGTCTGTAGGGTCCCATAGGGTTCTGTAGGGTCCTGTAGGGTCCTGTAGGGGTCTGTAGGGTCCCATAGGGGTCTGTAGGGTTCTGTAGGGTCCTGTAGGGGTCCTGTAGGGTTCCTCCACTCGTTCCTCAGACGTTCAGCAGCTGTAAATCATTGATCTTCTTATCTTCCTCAGCAGAATCTTCCTGCTCTTCTTGTCTCTTTAAGACGACAGCAGCTGATGATTCAGTGGTTTTAAAGGTCAAAGGTCGCAGACGTGTCTAAACGTCATGTGACTGTCAGATATCATCAGATTCCTCCAGGTCCAGATAGCCGCTCCCTGCTAATCGGGTTAGCTGCATGCCGTTCTCCTCCGGCCAATAGGAGAAGCCGAGGCGTCACGTGGCGGGTTAACGACGTCCTGCCGTGAATCGAAGCCGTTCAGCTCAGCGGGAGAATGAACGGTGGAGAGAATGAAGCAGAACAATCACATCACACAGAAATAGATGCTGCCCTGAACTCTGTGATGGGAAAAAGCAGCAGCTGCTGGAACCAGGATTCTAAGAACCAGCAGAGTTAGTGATGTTTGAAATGAGTCACATCACATCAGTATTAGGGTTAGGGGTCAGGGGTCAGGGGTCAGGGGTTAGAACCAACATCTGCTGCACTACAATCTATTTGTTGTCATGGAGATCAGGTCTCAGATGTTAAATGAATCCAGAGGGAAACTAATTCAGTTTAGAAGGAAAGAAAGAGAAAAAAAACACGTTTTATTATTTTATTATTTTATTATTTTATTATTTTAGTATTTTATTATTTTATTATTTTATTATTTCATTATTTTATTATTTTATTATTGGACCATAGAAAGTGATCCGGGGATAAAACTAGTGAATGATTTTTAATTTTAACCTTCATCGTTCCTGCTTTTGTTTTATAAACTAACTAAAAGGCAAAATTTAAATAAATATTTTCTGTAATAAAATATATTTTCACCAGTAGTCAAACAAATTAAATTAAATTAAAACCATTTAAATAAAAAAAAACATCACCATATGTCTCATAGCTGTGTGAAGACTTTAAATAATGAGTAAACAAAACAAGGTCACTTTTTACTTCCTGTCTCCTCCCTACTTCCTGTCTCCCTACTTCCTGTCTCCCTACTTCCTGTCTCCTCCCTACTTCCTGTCTCCTCCCTACTTCCTGTCTCCCTACTTCCTGTCTCCCTACTTCCTGTCTCCTCCCTACTTCCTGTCTCCTCCCTACTTCCTGTCTCCCTACTTCCTGTCTCCCTACTTCCTGTCTCCTCCCTACTTCCTGTCTCCCTACTTCCTGTCTCCTCCCTACTTCCTGTCTCCTGTCTCTTCACTTCCTGTCTCCTCCAACCCCTGGTCGGGTTGGATCCCCGGTGCAGGTCTCTTCCTGGACTGGCGCTGGCTGGCGATCTGCAGCTCGGTTCCTCCCACCCTGCTGATGGTCTTCATGTGCTTCATGCCGGAGACGCCGCGGTTCCTGCTGTCCCAGGGGAAGCGGCGAGAGGCCGAGGAGGCGCTGCGTTTCCTGAGGGGACCGACCGCCCCTGTGGAGTGGGAGTGTGGACGCATCGAGAGCTCCTCGGACGAACAGGTGAGGACACGTACTGCTCCTGGAGAACACCTCCTCCTCCTGGAGGACGCCGTCCCTGCTGGAAACAGCGAGGAGACCCGTTGGGGTGGTTGTATCTCAGAGTTTTCTAAATGTTGATTCTCTCAGGGCTCCAGCTTCCAGGTGTCGGACCTGAAGGACCCTGGTATCTACAAACCTCTGCTGCTGGGCGTCCTGCTCATGGTGTTTCAGCAGATGACGGGGATCAACGCCATCATGTTCTACGCTGAAACCATCTTCCAACAGGCACATTTCAAGGTGAGTGGCGCTTTAACCTGATTCAGGTGAAACTTTCCAGCTTCCAACTAAAATAAACTTGTACTCGTACTCGTCTTCTTCCGCTTTATCCATGTTGGGGTTGTCTCATCTCATCATCTCATCTCCGACCTGGAGTCGACACTCCACCCTTTTCCTGCTGAGAACCATGGCCTCAGATCTGGAGGAGCTGATCTTCATCCCAGCAGCTTCACACTCAGCTGGAACCGTTCCAACGAGAACTGATCATCAGCAGATCCTGAGGAACCAACCCGCAACCCCTCAACGCTCTGGCTGCTCCGAGACATTCTGCCCATAAAAGTTATGAACACAATCTGTGACAAAGCGTCACTGAACTCCTCCCACGCCCGAGTTTTTGCCTCCGCAAACCACCGAGGCCACGTTCCACTTGGCACGTTGATACCTATCAGCTGCTTCAGGAGGCCCACAGGCCAAGAAGGTTCTGTAGGACTCCTTCTTCAGCTTGACGGCATCCCTTACCGCCGGTGTCCACCAGCGGGTTCGGGGACTGCCACCATGACACCGACCACCTTATGGCCACAGCTCCGGTCAGCCGCCTCGACAATGGAAGCATGGAACAAGGTCCACTCGGACTCAATGTCCCCACATCCCCGGGACCTGGTTGGAGCTCCTGGAGGTGTGAGTTGAAGCTCTTTCTGAGAAGAGAATCGTTCCCAGCAAACCCTCACAGAACGTTTGGGTCTAACCTGATCCTCCCCAACCATCGGAGCCAACTCACCACCTGTGATCAGGTGGTGATCAGTTGAAGCTCCGCCCCTCTCTTTACCCAAGTGTCAAAGACATGGGGCCGCAAGACGACACAACATCGAAGTCGATCATCGACATGAGGCCAAGGGCGTCCTGGTACCAGGTCCACATGTGGACCCCTTATGTCTGAACACGGTGTTCGTTATGGATCCGTGTCCAGCACAGAAGTCCAATAACAGAACACCACTAGGGTTTCCCTGAAACTGATTTGTAATCATCAGCTCTTAATAGATTTAACATTTGGTTCAATCTCAGACGTTAGAGGAGTTAGAGCTAGAAAACCCACTCTGCCCTAATCAAGACTCAGTAGAAGTGAGCTGACAACGTGTTTCCTGTGTTTCAGGCCAGCGACCTGGCCTCAGTGATCATGGGTCTGATTCAAGTCGTCTTCACAGGAGTGGCGGCGCTGATCATGGACAAGGCTGGAAGAAAAGTGCTGCTCATCATCTCAGGTGTTACCTCAGCCTCTGCTGCTGATACAGCCCTGTCGTTATTACATCCTGACGATGTTCTTTAACTCCTTATCCAGGTGTTTCCATGGCGATCAGCACCTTCGCGTTCGGGG
The DNA here is from genome assembly GCA_030544235.1 of Lepturacanthus savala. NCBI lineage: Eukaryota > Metazoa > Chordata > Actinopteri > Scombriformes > Trichiuridae > Lepturacanthus > Lepturacanthus savala. Next base: position 224,000 of record CM060473.1, on the reverse strand, counting down.
TTTATTTTTACATGATGTCCAAACACATGGATGAAGACCCCAACCCAGACCTGGCCTGGTTGGCCCTGGGCAGCATCGCTGTCTTTATCACAGGTGAGCTGGTCAGGGAAATACTGCTGAGTCAGGGAAATACTGCTGAGTCAGGGAAATACTGCTGAGTCAGGTTATTACTGCTGAGTCAGGTTATTACTGCTGAGTCAGGGAAATACTGCTGAGTCAGGGAAATACTGCTGAGTCAGGTTATTACTGCTGAGTCAGGGAAATACTGCTGAGTCAGGTTATTACTGCTGAGTCAGGTAAATACTGCTGAGTCAGGTTATTACTGCTGAGTCAGGGAAATACTGCTGAATCAGGTTATTACTGCTGAGTCAGGGAAATACTGCTGAATCAGGTTATTACTGCTGAGTCAGGTAAATACTGCTGAGTCAGGTTATTACTGCTGAGTCAGGTAAATACTGCTGAGTCAGGTTATTACTGCTGAGTCAGGGAAATACTGCTGAGTCAGGTTATTACTGCTGAGTCAGGGAAATACTGCTGAATCAGGTTATTACTGCTGAGTCAGGGAAATACTGCTGAGTCAGGTTATTACTGCTGAGTCAGGTAAATACTGCTGAGTCAGGTTATTACTGCTGAGTCAGGGAAATACTGCTGAGTCGGGTTATTACTGCTGAGTCAGGTAAATACTGCTGAGTCAGGTTATTACTGCTGAGTCAGGTTATTACTGCTGAGTCAGGTTATTACTGCTGAGTCAGGTAAATACTGCTGAGTCAGGTAAATACTGCTGAGTCAGGTTATTACTGCTGAGTCAGGTTATTACTGCTGAGTCAGGTAAATACTGCTGAGTCAGGTTATTACTGCTGAGTCAGGTTATTACTGCTGAGTCAGGTTATTACTGCTGAGTCAGGTAAATACTGCTGAGTCAGGTTATTACTGCTGAGTCAGGTAAATACTGCTGAGTCAGGGAAATAGTGCTGAGTCAGGTTATTACTGCTGAGTCAGGTTATTACTGCTGAGTCAGGTTATTACTGCTGAGTCAGGTTATTACTGCTGAGTCAGGTAAATACTGCTGAGTCAGGTTATTACTGCTGAGTCAGGTAAATACTGCTGAGTCAGGGAAATAGTGCTGAGTCAGGTTATTACTGCTGAGTCAGGTTATTACTGCTGAGTCAGGTTATTACTGCTGAGTCAGGTTATTACTGCTGAGTCAGGTTATTACTGCTGAGTCAGGTAAATACTGCTGAGTCAGGTTATTACTGCTGCTTGTGTTAACGCTGACTCGTGTTAATTAACGCTGACTCAGGTTTCGCTCTGGGCTGGGGTCCCATCCCGTGGCTCATCATGTCAGAGATCTTCCCGGTCAAAGGTCGTGGTTTCGCCAGCTCCGTGTGTGTCCTCACCAACTGGACCATGGCCTTCGTAGTCACCAAAACCTTCCAGGAGATGATGGTGATTAACTAATGAATGTTTCATTACTATGAATTCATTAACAGGAACATCATTCATTATTTTAATTAACAGGAACATCATTCATTATTTTAATTAACAGGAACATCATTCATTATTTTAATTAACAGGAACATCATTAATGAATGATTTTAATTAACAGGAACATCATTAATGAATGATTTTAATTAACAGGAACATCATTAATGAATGATTTTAATTAACAGGAACATCATTAATGAATGATTTTAATTAACAGGAACATCATTAATGAATGATTTTAATTAATTCATTTCTCTTTTCTTCGTCTGCTCCAGATTTTTCTCACCAGTGCTGGAACTTTCTGGCTTTTTGCTTCCGTCTCTGCTCTGAACGTCGTCTTCACCGTCGTCTTCATCCCAGAAACTAAAGGGAAGACGTTGGAGCAGATAGAAGCCATCTTCAGAGGGACGGCAGGTCCATGAAGCCCCGCCCCTTAGCCCCGCCCCTCCTCCCCTTAGCCCCGCCCCTCCTCCCCTTAGCCCCGCTCCTCCCACCAACACTAACTGTCTCCCATCCTTGACTGACAGTGACTGTTTGGGCATTTTAATCTGTTAAACACTTTGTTCTGATTGGTTGTCAACGTTGATCAGCTGATGTCTACTTCCTGTCAGCTGATTTCTACTTCCTATCAGCTGATTTCTACTTCCTATCAGCTGATTTCTACTTCCTATCAGCTGATTTCTACTTCCTGTCAGCTGATTTCTACTTCCTGTCAGCTGATTTCTACTTCCTATCAGCTGATTTCTACTTCCTGTCAGCTGATTTCTACTTCCTGTCAGCTGATTTCTACTTCCTGTCAGCTGATGTCTACTTCCTGTCAGCTGATGTCTACTTCCTATCAGCTGATTTCTACTTCCTGTCAGCTGATTTCTACTTCCTGTCAGCTGATTTCTACTTCCTATCAGCTGATTTCTACTTCCTGTCAGCTGATTTCTACTTCCTGTCAGCTGATGTCTACTTCCTGTCAGCTGATGTCTACTTCCTGTCAGCAGATTTCTACTTCCTGTCAGCTGATGTCTACTTCCTGTCAGCTGATGTCTACTTCCTGTCAGCTGATTTCTACTTCCTGTCAGCTGATTTCTACTTCCTGTTATTATCCCCTGATGAGTTCATCTTCACTGCTTCAAATTCAGCAACAAGTTGTAAAATGTGTTATTATTAATTATTTAAATCACATTTTTTGTTGTTAGGGTTAAAGGTTAAAGGTTAAAGGACAGATTTATAAAATAAAACTGTTAAATTTGAGGTGGTGATAAAATCCTCTAAATAAAACTCAGTAACAAGTAAAAGTATTATCAGCATAATGTACTTTAAAGTAAAAGTATTTAGATGATAGTAAATTAAAAAAGTGTCTTTAATTAAAGATTTGAATGTTTTATATTGATGTTGATGAATATTAAATATTAAAGTTACATCATATTAACTTTATATAAAACATTAAAATCCTCAAAGAAAGAATAAAGTTGTAAAATACCAAAGTACAAGTACCTCAAAACTACAGTAAATGCAGTAAATGTACTCGGATACTTTCCACCACTGATTCTGTCCTTTATTTATTATCTGATTAAATCTGAGTCCTGGTCCACTTGGTCCACCTGGTCCACCTGGTCCTCCTGGTCCTCCTGGTCCACCTGGTCCACCTGGTCCTCCTGGTCCTCCTGGTCCACTTGGTCCTCCTGGTCCACCTGGTCCACCTGGTCCTCCTGGTCCACTTGGTCCTCCTGGTCCACCTGGTCCTCCTGGTCCTCCTGGTCCACCTGGTCCACCTGGTCCTCCTGGTCCTCCTGGTCCACTTGGTCCTCCTGGTCCACCTGGTCCTCCTGGTCCTCCTGGTCCACTTGGTCCTCCTGGTCCACCTGGTCCTCCTGGTCCTCCTGGTCCACCTGGTCCTCCTGGTCCTCCTGGTCCACTTGGTCCACCTGGTCCACCTGGTCCACCTGGTCCTCCTGGTCCACCTGGTCCACCTGGTCCACCTGGTCCTCCTGGTCCTCCTGGTCCACCTGGTCCACCTGGTCCACCTGGTCCACCTGGTCCTCCTGGTCCTCTTGGTCCAGATTAAACCAGGACCAGATCTGAGGAGGGTCAGGTTAGACCAGGACCAGGTCTGTGTTAAATCAACGAGTTAAAACGTGATGATTTTATTTCTGTAATAAATCGAATATTGTTTCAGTTTTTGTTGAAACTGTTGAACTTTATTTTGAAATGCTGAACTTTATTTTGAAATGCTGAACTTTATTTTGAAATGCTGAGTGCAGCTCGTCTGTTTCCAGGAGTCAGAGACGTGTTCAGTCTGTTCGTCGCTGTAAAAAGACTCAAATCTCTGTTGATATTTGTGATATTTGTGACGTCACATCTGCCCTGAGAGCTCCGAGGAAACGTCTTTCACTCGTCATCTCAACACTGATGTTTCCAGAGGAAACTTTACAGCGACGCACACGTTAAATAGAAGTTCATGTTGATGCTGCAGCCGTTAATTAATTAGTTAATTAATTAGTTAATTAGTTAATTAATTAGTTAATTAATCATTTAATTAATCATTTAATTAATTAGTTAATTAATTATTTAATTTATTAGTTGATTGTTTAATTTATTAGTTAATTAGTTTTTTAATTAATTACACTGCAACTATCTCATTAATCAACAACTAGTTTTATAACTGATTCATTGATTAATTAGTAAATGTCTAAATTCTCTGGTTCCAGTTTCTCTTTATTATTATTATTATTATTATATTTATTATTATTATTATATTTATTATTATTATTATATTTATTATTATATATTATTATTATATTTATTATTATTATTATTATATTTATTATTATATTTATTATTATATTTATTATTCTTATTATCTCTGATTATTTCCTGGTTCTTTAGTCTCTATAATAATAAACTGATCTCTGGTAGAAACTGATCAACATTTAAACCAGTTATTGATCCTAAATCAATCATTTTAATAATCAATAGATGAATCAGAACAGTCATTATCAGGTTATTTAATCTATGGATCATTTTATATTAATAAAACTTCCTCATGATATAAAGTTTATAGTTTGATGTAAAACAGTTTCAGCAGCTGTTGATGTTTAATTATATTAATTTATATTAATATATAATATATTAATAAAACGATGACGTCATCCTACAGAGACGTTTTCTGTTTATATCATTATATAATCACATGATGTTTCTGTAGTTCTATGAATATTATTAGAATTAATCTCTTGTTATAATATAAAGCTCATTAAACACCATGTCCATGACGTGTGCATCACTTTAATGTGTCCCCAGGAAACATCGTGTTTCATTATATCTGGTGTTACTGGATCATGTTGTGTTTTATTGTTTCCTTTTTATTTATTATTTGCGTTTATTAAACTGTGGTGAATTGATCGCTCAGGGCCACCGTACAACACATTTAATGATCTAATAATTATATAATTATAACTGACAGGTTTACAAATCTAATGTCAGATATGAAACATTCCACTGAACGAGGGAAATACTCCAATAAAACGTGTTAATCATCACGTTATTAACAACAAACATCTGAGTTCTGACAAAAAAATCTGTTCACTTTGATGAATTTACAGTTAGAAATAAACTAAAGCAACATTTTATTTTAACTTCTATTAATCAGGTAAGTATGTGATTGAGCATCAATTACATTTAGATTCTTAGAAACAATATTCCTATTTTATTAAAAAAAAAAGCCCAAATCATCCCAAACGTCTTCTATTTGTGTGAAGGAGACTTGAATATTCCTCTGGTCAGTGAACGCATCAGGAAGAACTCTTTTATTAATGATTAAAAGTGATTTAACATCATTCACATCTATTTCATTTTTATTATTTTCCATCTGTCATCAAAAAAATTAAACTTCCCAAAAAAGAAAGAAGAAAGTGTTTTAGTCATGTTGTAAAGTATCACGTGTCAAATCCTGTCAAATTGTTGTTTTAAAGGTTTATATATATATATATATATATATATATATATATATATATATATATATATATATATATATATCCATCCAGTTTTTTCAGCCTTGTCTATGATGAGTTGTGCCGCTCCTGTGAAAACGTCCTGAATCAGACCCACGATCACTGAGTCATTTATTTATTTCATTTATTCTGACAGTTTCAACTGTTTTTACAAACACTGACATGTTGTTGTTGTTGTTGTTTGTTCATGATGAGTTCAAAATAATCAAAGATGAATGTTGAATAAGTCGAAACTGGATCAAATGAAACTTTTCACCAGTTTCTTCATCATGAATTCACTCCTGTTGTAATAAAAATGAAATAAAAAAATAAAATCACTGGTTCCAACGTGTTTTTGTTGTTTTCAACATGTTCTGTGTGTGTGTGTGTGTGTGTGTGTGTGTGTGTGTGTGTGTGTGTGTGTGTGTGTGTGTGTGTGTGTGTGTGTGTGTGTGTGTGTGTGTGTGTGTGTGTGTGTGTGTGTGCTGTTGCCTCACAGCAAGAAGGTCCAGGTTCTAGACCTCCTTGGTCCTGGGTCTGGGACCTTTCTGTGTGGAGGTTCATGTTCTCTCTGTGTCTGGTGGGTTTTCTCCAGGTTCTAGTCCTGGTCCAGGTTCTAGTCCTGGTCCAGGTTCTAGTCCTGGTCCAGGTTCTAGTCCTGGTCCAGGTTCTAGTCCTGGTCCAGGTTCTCCAGCTTCCTCCCACAGTCCAAACACATGCTGAGGTTAATTGGAGACTCTAAATCACCGTAGGTGTGAGTGTGTGAGTGAATGGTGTGTGTGTCCCATGATTGGTGGAGACCATCTGGGGTGTATCCTGCCTCTCACTGTAACACGCTGTGATTGGCTGCAGCAGACCATGTGACCCTAATGGGGAATGAGCAGGTATAGAAAATGACTGACTGACTAATTATGTTTTATAACATCCATTTTCCCGCCGCGACTTATTTTGAAAGCCACTTCCTTTCCGCGTCTGAACGTAAACACTTCCGGCGGTGTGGTGTCACCTCGTCGGTCATCCGGGTTCTGTTTCCTGCTGCCGTATTTTATAAATGCCCAAACAAATAGCATTTTTTATGTTAATACAGAGAAATCATCACATTTAAGAAATAACCAGTAACACAATCTTACGTCACGTTAGTGACGACTTCATTTCTCCCTAAATGTCTTTTCCTGTCCATGAGTTATGTTTTATAATATAATATAATACATTGTTTTATTTACATATAATATGTTATATAATACATTATGTTTTAATATACAGTATTACAGTATGGATGACACTATGCATGGATTATTTTTTATAATATATATAATACATATTATTTTATAATATACATTTTCCCGCCGCGGTTTATTTTGAAAGCCACTTCTCCACTTCCTTTCCGCGGTCAAACTGAACTGAACACTTCCGGGACGTGGTGTCACCTCATCAGTGGTCCGGGGTGTTTCCTGCTGCAGACATGGAGTTAAACCGCAGAGTTTCTGTCAGACTTTGAGACAAAGGCCGTGGATCATCAGCGGTTCTCCGGGTTCCGGACGGGTTCCGCCGGGTTTTAACCGCATTTTCCCGCGAAGATGAAGCTGCTGAAGCCGAGCTGGGTCAGCCACAACGGTACGGTCGGTTCGGTTCGGTCCGGACCCGCTGGACCGGGCTGGGCTTTGTTATCGGGAGGGAGGGAGGGGGGGGACCAGGGCTTCGGTACCGGTACTGGAGCCGGTTCCCCTCCGGTCTGACCCGACTGTGTCTGGAGGCCGCTCCCTGGTCACCAGAACCTCCAGAACCGAACCTTTTACTTTATTATCACCAGAAGCTGCTACTGTTTGCTAACCGTAGCTAGCTGCTAATTAGCCCCCGGCTAACTGTTAGCAGGCTAGCTGTTAGCAGGCTAACCTGCTGAATGACCCAAGTCTCAAAGTGACTTGTAGCTTCTTGGTTTTTTTTTTAGCTTTTCTACAAAAATACGATGTTTTAATGATAACTTGGTTTTTTTTTTAGCTTTTCTACAAAAATACGATGTTTTAATGATAAACAGAGGAGCTGCAGGGATATATCAGAATATATATCAGAATATATATCAGGTTATATATCAGGTTATATATCAGGTTATATATCAGAATATATATCAGGTTATATATCAGAATATATATCAGGTTATATATCAGAATATATATCAGAATATATACCAGGTTATATATCAGAATATATACCAGGTTATATATCAGGTTATATACCAGGTTATATACCAGGTTATATACCAGGTTATATACCAGGTTATATACCAGGTTATATATCAGGTTATATACCAGGTTATATACCAGGTTATATACCAGGTTATATATCAGGTTATATACCAGGTTATATATCAGGTTATATATCAGGTTATATATCAGGTTATATACCAGGTTATATACCAGGTTATATATCAGGTTATATACCAGGTTATATACCAGGTTATATATCAGGTTATATACCAGGTTATATACCAGGTTATATATCAGGTTATATATCAGGTTATATATCAGGTTATATATCAGGTTATATACCAGGTTATATATCAGGTTATATACCAGGTTATATACCAGGTTATATACCAGGTTATATATCAGGTTATATATCAGGTTATATATCAGGTAATATACCAGGTTATATATCAGGTTATATACCAGGTTATATACCAGGTTATATATCAGGTTATATACCAGGTTATATATCAGGTTATATACCAGGTTATATATCAGGTTATATATCAGAATATATATCAGAATATATACCAGGTTATATATCAGAATATATATCAGAATATATACCAGGTTATATATCGGGATATAATGTGTCAGTGGTCCAGTCAGACGTTACGAAGCTGTAACGTTTGTTATCTTCATGTTTTTTTGAGAATTAATTAGTTTTATAAAGTAAAACATCAGCAGAAAATCAGGTTAGAAACAGTTTTTACTCAGTGAAAACACAAGCAGAAAATAGACAGAAAAGAATATTATTCACATATATCACTAAATAAATGAATATTATTCACATATATCACTAAATAAATGAATATTATTCACATATATCACTAAATAAATGAATATTATTCACATATATCACTAAATAAATGAATATTATTCACATACGTATACATTAACATTTTTATGGCAGTTTGGAATTATTTATTTTTTAAAGAAATGTCCAGGTATTGATAAGTATTGGACAGATCTTTGGACATTTCAGGTTATTTTACAAACCAAAGTTTTTGAATCATCTGTTGTTTGAAATGTTTAGAATTATTGATCTGAATTTTACACATTTCATTTTAAATAAATAACAAAATCTCTTTAATTTAGACCAAAACTTCATCTTTGATAAACACTGATCCATATTTGACACCATTTAATGAACCAATCAGTGAATTGATTAATGCTTTCAGTGATCAATAGATGAGTCGACTGTCAGAATAATAATAATTTGCAGCTTTGTTCTGAAAACTCGTGTTTTACATCTGAACAAAAGCTGATTCATCACAACATGAAGTGTTTAATAATTAGTTAGAATAATTAATAATGAGTTGTTCCTCATATCATTTGAGTTTGAGACTTATTTCTGTTTATCAGTTGTCTCCATGGCAACTGAATCTAATTCCTGCTGTTTTATGTTGTTTTTAACAGGAAAACCGATATTTTCAGTTGATATTCATCCTGATGGAACCAAATTTGCTACTGGAGGACAAGGTGAGACACACACACACACACACACACACACTATACACACACACTATACACACGTACACACACTATACACACACTATACACACACTATACACACGCACACACACACACACTATACACACACACACACACACTATACACACACACACACACACAATACACACACACACAATACACACACACACTATACACACTATACACACACACTATACACACACACACTATACACACACACACACTATACACACACACACACACTATACACACACACACACACACACACTATACACACACACTATACACACACACACTATACACACACACACACACACACACTATACACATACACTATACACACACACACACACACACACACACTATACACACACACACTATACACACACACACTATACACACTATACACACACACACACACTATACACACACACACACACACACACACACACACACACACACACACACACACACACACACACACACACACACACATCCTACCAGAAGATTTTATTCATAAATGCATCATCATCATTTTAATGATTGATCATTTTAATGACATCATAAATTCTCAGATATGAAGCTTGTAGTTTATCAGGAAACATTAATGTCTTCATTGTTGTTGCCATGGATACAGGCTGCACGTTTGATTCATTCACATTGTTCTTTCAAATAAATAAATATAAAGTCGATAAACTGATAAACTAAGTCTGTTCCTCAGGTTCCTTCACGTCTGGAAAGGGTCGGATTTCAATGAGAGATGATGTTTTATTTTTCAAAATAAAAGCCTGTGTTGACGTGTTGTTTTAGGGGAGGATTCGGGGAAGGTGATGATCTGGAACATGGCTCCTGTCCTCAGAGACGAAGACGAGAAGAACGACAACGTCCCCAAGATGTTGTGTCAGATGGACAATCACCTGGGTACGAACACCTGGACCAGCTGATGAGGATTAATCATCATTAAATCATCATTAAATCATCATTTAATCATCATTAAATCATCATTAAATCATCATTAAATCATGATTTAATCATTATTTAATCATCATTAAATCATCATTAAATCATCATTAAATCATCATTAAATCATTTAATCATCATTAAATCATCATTAAATCATCATTAAATCATCATTAAATCATCATTAAATCATCATTAAATCATCATTAAATCATCATTTAATCATCATTAAATCATCATTAAATCATCATTTAATCATCATTAAATCATCATTAAATCATCATTAAATCATCATTAAATCATCATTTAATCATCATTAAATCATCATTAAATCATCATTTAATCATAATTAAATGATTAAATCATGACTCTGCCTCTAACTGATGATTTAATTCAGGTATTTCTTCACTATTTTAAAACTCTTGTCTATTAAACGTATAAATCAGTGATTTAATTTGTAAATGAATTGAAATGTTTTATATCTTTTATATATCTGTTCATATATTTTCAGCCTACGGCCTTTACCTGGCGTCAGGAGGAGACGACAAACTGGTGATGGTGTGGAAGAGAGCTGCGTACGTGCACACACACACACACATTTAATATACAACACACACACACACACACACACACACACACACACACACACACATTTAATATACAACACACACACACACACACACATTTAATATACAACACACACACACACACACACATTTAATATACAACACACACACACATTTATATACAACACACACACATTTATATACAACACACACACATTTGTATACAACGCACACACATTTGTGTACAACACACACACATTTGTATACAACACACACACATTTCTCTACATATAACTCATATAACAGATATAGATCCTTATTTATTGACTGTTCTCCAGCAGCTGCTTCATTGTGGACTAGAGCTGCAACTAATAAATATTAATCAATGACTCTGATCACTAATAAATGACTAATCAATGACTCTAATCACTAATCAATGGCTCTAATCAATAATCCTGATGGTGTGTAGGTTCATTGGTCCCAGCACAGTGTTTGGGTCCAGCAGTAAACTGGCCAACGTGGAGCAGTGGAGGTGTGTTACTATACTGAGGAACCACACTGGAGGTAACACACACACACACACACTAACTACACACACACACACACTAACTACACACACACACACACTAACTACACACACACACACTAACTACACACACACACACACACACACACACTAACTACACACACACACACACTAACTACACACACACACACACTAACTACACACACACACACTAACTACACACACACACACACACACACACTAACTACACACACACACACACACACTAACTACACACACACACACACTAACTACACACACACACACACACAAACTACACACACACACACACTAACTACACACACACACACACACACACTAACTACACACACACACACTAACTACACACACACACACTAACTACACACACACACACTAACTACACACACACACACACTAACTACACACACACACACACACACACTAACTACACACACACACACTAACTACACACACACACACTAACTACACACACACACACACTAACTACACACACACACACTAACTACACACACACACACACACACACACACTAACTACACACACACACACACACACTAACTACACACACACACACACACTAACTACACACACACACACACACAAACTACACACACACACACACTAACTACACACACACACTAACTACACACACACACACACACACACACTAACTACACACACACACACACACACTAACTACACACACACACACACACACACACACACACACTAACTACACACACACACACACACTAACTACACACACACACACACTAACTACACACACACACACACTAACTACACACACACACACTAACTACACACACACACACTAACTACACACACACACACACACTAACTACACACACACACACACTAACTACACACACACACACACAAACTACACACACACACACACAAACTACACACACACACACACTAACTACACACACACACACACTAACTACACACACACACACACACACACTAACTACACACACACACACACACACACTAACTACACACACACACACACACTAACTACACACACACACACACACTAACTACACACACACACACACTAACTACACACACACACACACACTAACTACACACACACACACACTAACTACACACACACACACACACACACACACACACTAACTACACACACACACACACACTAACTACACACACACACACACACACACTAACTACACACACACACACACACACACACTAACTACACACACACACACACACACTAACTACACACACACACACACACACACACACTAACTACACACACACACACACACTAACTACACACACACACACACACTAACTACACACACACACACACACACTAACTACACACACACACACACACACTAACTACACACACACACACACACTAACTACACACACACACACACACTAACTACACACACACACACACTAACTACACACACACACACACTAACTACACACACACACACTAACTACACACACACACACTAACTACACACACACACACACTAACTACACACACACACACACACTAACTACACACACACACACACACACACACGAACCACACTGGAGGTAACACACACACACACACTAACTACACACACACACACACTAACTACACACACACACACTAACTACACACACACACACTAACTACACACACACACACACACACACACTAACTACACACACACACTAATCACACTGGAGGTAACACACACACACACACTAACTACACACACACACACACACTAACTACACACACACACACTAACTACACACACACACACACACACACTAACTACACACACACACACTAATCACACTGGAGGTAACACACACACACACACTAACTACACACACACACACACACTAATCACACTGGAGGTAACACACACACACTAACTACACACACACACACACACACTAACTACACACACACACACACTAACTACACACACACACACACGCACACACTAATCACACTGGAGGTAACACACACACACACACTAACTACACACACACACACACTAATCACACTGGAGGTAACACACACACACACACACTAACTACACACACACACACACACACACACACACACACACTAATCACACTGGAGGTAACACACACACACACACACTAACTACACTCACACACTAATCACACTGGAGGTAACACACACACACACACTAACTACACACACACACACACACACACTAACTACACACACACACACACACTAACTACACACACACACACACGCACACACTAATCACACTGGAGGTAACACACACACACACACTAACTACACACACACACACACTAATCACACTGGAGGTAACACACACACACACACTAACTACACACACACACACACACACACACACACACACACACTAATCACACTGGAGGTAACACACACACACACACACTAACTACACTCACACACTAATCACACTGGAGGTAACACACACACACACACTAACTACACACACACACACACACACACACACTAACTACACACACACACACACACTAACTACACACACACACACACGCACACACTAATCACACTGGAGGTAACACACACACACACACTAACTACACACACACACACACTAACTACACACACACACACACGCACACACTAATCACACTGGAGGTAACACACACACACACACTAACTACACACACACACACACTAATCACACTGGAGGTAACACACACACACACACACTAACTACACACACACACACACACACACACACTAATCACACTGGAGGTAACACACACACACACACACTAACTACACTCACACACTAATCACACTGGAGGTAACACACACACACACACTAACTACACACACACACACACACACACTAACTACACACACACACACACACTAACTACACACACACACACACGCACACACTAATCACACTGGAGGTAACACACACACACACACTAACTACACACACACACACACTAATCACACTGGAGGTAACACACACACACACACTAACTACACACACACACACACACACACACACACACACACACACTAATCACACTGGAGGTAACACACACACACACACACTAACTACACTCACACACTAATCACACTGGAGGTAACACACACACACACACTAACTACACACACACACACACACACTAATCACACTGGAGGTAACACACACACGCACACTAACTACACACACACACACACACACACACACACACACACTAACCACACTGGAGGTAACACACACACACTAACTACACACACACACACACACACACACTAACCACACTGGAGGTAACACACACACACTAACTACACACACACACACACACACACACTAACCACACTGGAGGTAACACACACACACACACATTAACTACACACACACACACACTAACTACACACACACACACTAACTACACACACACACTAACTACACACACACACTAACTACACACACACACTAACTACACACACACACTAACCACACTGGAGGTAACACACACACTAAACACATTAAATACACACACACACTAACTACACACACACACACACACTAACCACACTGGAGGTAACACACACACACACACTAACTACACACACACACACACACACACACTAACCACACTGGAGGTAACACACACACACACACTAACTACACACACACACACACACACACTAACCACACTGGAGGTAACACACACACACTAACTACACACACACACACTAACTACACACACATTAGCTACACACACATATTAACTACACCTATATGTGTGTGTGTGTGTAGACGTGATGGATGTGGCGTGGTCTCCTCATGATGTGTGGCTGGCGTCCTGCAGCGTTGACAACACCATCGTCATCTGGAACGCCCGCAAGTTCCCAGGTAGGAGGAGAAAACCTGATTAATTAATGATATTAACGAGGAAACCTGATTAATTAACGAGATTAACGAGGAAACCTGATTAATTAACGAGGAAACCTGATTAATTAACGAGATTAACGAGGAAACCTGATTAATTAACGAGGAAACCTGATTAATTAACGAGGAAACCTGATTAATTAACGAGGAAACCTGATTAATTAACGAGGAAACCTGATTAATTAACGAGATTAACGAGGAAACCTGATTCATTAACGAGGAAACCTGATTAATGATATTAATGAGGAAACCTGATTAATTAACGAGATTAACGAGGAAACCTGATTCATTAACGAGGAAACCTGATTAATGATATTAATGAGGAAACCTGATTAATTAACGAGATTAACGAGGAAACATGATTAATTAACGAGATTAACGAGGAAACATGATTAATTAACGAGGAAACCTGATTCATTAACGAGATTAACGAGGAAACCTGATTCATTAACGAGATTAACGAGGAAACCTGATTAATTAACGAGGAAACCTGATTCATTAACGAGATTAACGAGGAAACCTGATTAATTAACGAGGAAACCTGATTAATTAATGATATTAACGAGGAAACCTGATTAATTAACGAGATTAACGAGGAAACCTGATTAATTAATGATATTAACGAGGAAACCTGATTAATTAACGAGATTAATGAGGAAACCTGATTAATTAACGAGGAAACCTGATTAATTAACGAGATTAACGAGGAAACTATTATCTTAATTATCTCGTGACGGGTGTCTCTGGTTAATTATCTCGTGTCTCTGGTTAATTATCTCATGACGCGTGTCTCTGGTTAATTATCACGTGTCTCTGGTTAATTATCTCGTGTTTCTGGTTAATTATCTCGTGACGCGTGTCTCTGGTTAATTATCGCGTGTCTCTGGTTAATTATCGCGTGACGCATGTCTCTGGTTAATTATCGCGTGTCTCTGGTTAATTATTGCGTGTCTCTGGTTAATTATTGCGTGTCTCTGGTTAATTATTGCGTGTCTCTGGTTAATTATCGCGTGACGCGTGTCTGGTTAATTATCGCGTGTCTCTGGTTAATTATCGCGTGACGCGTGTCTCTGGTTAATTATCGCGTGTCTCTGGTTAATTATCACTTGTCTCTGGTTAATTATCACGTGTCTCTGGTTAATTATCACGTGACGCGTGTCTCTGGTTAATTATTGCGTGTCTCTGGTTAATTATTGCGTCTCTGGTTAATTATCGCGTGACGCGTGTCTGGTTAATTATCGCGTGTCTCTGGTTAATTATCGCGTGACGCGTGTCTCTGGTTAATTATCGCGTGTCTCTGGTTAATTATCACGTGTCTCTGGTTAATTATCACGTGTCTCTGGTTAATTATCACGTGTTCCTCTGCCTCCAGACATGGTGACGTGTCTCCGGGGACACACGGGTCTGGTCAAAGGTCTGACCTGGGACCCGGTGGGGAAGTACATCGCCTCCCAGGCCGATGACCACAGCCTGAAGGTCTGGAGGACGGTGGACTGGCAGATGGACGCCAACATCACCAAGCCCTTCAGCGAGGTGCAGTACTGTAGTATACTGTTAGAGTACTGTAGTATACTGTTAGAGTACTGTAGTATACTGTTAGAGTACTGTAGTATACTGTTAGAGTACTGTAGTATACTGTTAGAGTACTGTAGTATACTGTTGGAGTACTGTAGTATACTGTTGGAGTACTGTAGTATACTGTTAGAGTACTGTAGTATACTGTTAGAGTACTGTAGTATACTGTTGGAGTACTGTAGTATACTGTTAGAGTACTGTAGTATACTGTTGGAGTACTGTAGTATACTGTTGGAGTACTGTAGTATACTGTTGGAGTACTGTAGTATACTGTTAGAGTACTGTAGTATACTGTTGGAGTACTGTAGTATACTGTTAGAGTACTGTAGTATACTGTTAGAGTACTGTAGTATACTGTTGGAGTACTGTAGTATACTGTTGGAGTACTGTAGTATACTGTTGGAGTACTGTAGTATACTGTTAGAGTACTGTAGTATACTGTTGGAGTACTGGAGTATACTGTTAGAGTACTGGAGTATACTGTTGGAGTACTGTAGTATACTGTTGGAGTACTGTAGTATACTGTTGGAGTACTGTAGTATACTGTTGGAGTACTGTAGTATACTGTTGGAGTACTGTAGTATACTGTTAGAGTACTGTAGTATACTGTTGGAGTACTGGAGTATACTGTTGGAGTACTGGAGTATACTGTTGGAGTACTGGAGTATACTGTAGTATACTGTTGGAGTACTGTAGTATACTGTTGGAGTACTGTAGTATACTGTTGGAGTACTGTAGTATACTGTTAGAGTACTGTAGTATACTGTTAGAGTACTGTAGTATACTGTTGGAGTACTGTAGTATACTGTTAGAGTACTGTAGTATACTGTTAGAGTACTGTAGTATACTGTTAGAGTACTGTAGTATACTGTTAGAGTACTGTAGTATACTGTTAGAGTACTGTAGTATACTGTTGGAGTACTGTAGTATACTGTTAGAGTACTGTAGTATACTGTTGGAGTACTGTAGTATACTGTAGTACCAGCAGTAAACCTGTAGTACTATTACAGTGTAGTACCCAGCAGTACTATAATATAACATATAATGCTGTGTATCAGTGCGGGGGGACCACCCACGTCCTGCGTCTGTCCTGGTCTCCGGACGGTCAGTACCTGGTCTCGGCCCACGCCATGAACAATTCTGGCCCCACGGCTCAGATCGTGGAGCGGGACGGATGGAAGACCAACATGGACTTCGTGGGCCACCGTAAAGCTGTGACTGTGGTGGTGAGTGACGTCTGAATGAGAGATTTAACATAAAAAGATGTTGTAGTAGAATTATCACCGTTATCGCTGCTGTGTTCTCTGTTTCTGCAGAAATTCAACCCAAAGATTTTTAAGAAGAAGCAGAAGAACGGCAGCTCTCCCAAACCCAGCTGTCCCTACTGCTGCTGTGCTGTCGGCAGCAAAGACAGGTCCCTGTCTGTCTGGGTGGGTCTCATATACACTATACTACTACTATATATATATATATATATATATAACTACTCTGCGGACCATATATGTCAACTAACCACTGTTCTGATGATCATTGTTATGGAAACCATTAATCCATCAGTAGTTTGGTTCATTCAATGGTTTAAATGTGGATCAGTGTTTCATCAAACATGAAGATTCAACCTAAAATGTCTTTTTGTCCAAAGATCATCAGTTTATTATTATAGAGACTAAAGAAACAGGAAATAATCAGAGAAGAGAAGCTGGAACCAGAGAATTTACACATTTACTAATTAATAAATGACTCCTATCCATTCATTGATTATCAATAGCTGGTGATTAACTAATTGATTAATGGACTCATGGTTCCTATGTTCCTCATGTTCCAGCTGACCTCCCTGAAACGCCCCCTGGTGGTCATCCATGATCTGTTTGATAAATCCATCATGGACATCTCCTGGTGAGTTTAACAGCCTCAACATCACGTCTAACACATTCAGACAGCGGTAGGGACGTCTGGAGAAAGATGTAGGGACGACTGGAGAAAGACGTAGGAACGACTGGAGAAAGACGTAGGAACGACTGGAGAAAGACGTAGGAACGTCTGGAGAAAGACGTAGGGACGACTGGAGAAAGACGTAGGGACGACTGGAGAAAGACGTAGGGACGACTGGAGAAAGACGTAGGGACGTCTGGAGAAAGACGTAGGGACGACTGGAGAAAGGTCTAGACCAGGGGTCACCAATCCTGGTCCTGGAGGTCTGGTCTGGGTTCAGGTTTTTGTTTCAACCACAAACAACCTGATTCTAATAATCAACCACTAGATCCATTGATAAGCACCTTAATTAGTAGGGTCAGGTTGTCACCAAAACCTGGACCCCTACCAGACCTCCAGGACCAAGACTGGAGACCCCTGGTCTAGGACATCTGGAGACAGGTCTGAAACGTCTGCAGAAATGTTATTTACACCCAAGGAAAAATGTTGTGACCTGTAATTCAGACTGTGGCCACTACAGCAAAACATTTATTTTATTGTGTGTGTGTGTGTGTGTGTGTGTGTGTGTGTGTGTGTGTGTGTGTGTGTGTGTGTGTGTGTGTGTGTGTGTGTGTGTGTGTGTAGGACTCTAACAGGTCTAGGGATGCTGGTGTGTTCTATGGACGGTACCGTGGCCTACCTGGACTTCTCTCTAGATGAACTGGGGGATCCACTGAGTGAGGAGGAGAAGGTGAGAACCATCCTACAGACATGATTTATAGCAGAAACATCTTCTCTTCTTTGAATAATAACTTGTGTTGAAACCGGTCCTGCTCCTTCATGAAGAAGTGGATGTCTCCTCCTCTGCTGTAAAGGCTTCAGGTTCAGCTTCCTGTTAGTTGTGATGTCACACTGTCTTCCTGTTGTCCTGTAGAACACCATCCATCAGAACATCTACGGTAAGAGCCTGGCCATCACCAGCACCGAGGCCCAGCTCTCCACCACCATCATCGAGAACCCAGAGATGCTGAAGTACCAGCAGGAGAGGCAGAACTCGGCCCAGAACCAGTCTGGACCGGCTGGAACCGGACCCGAGGCCTCGGCCCCCAAACTGAACAGCGTGATGAACGGAGAGTCTCTGGAGGACATCAGGAAGGTGCAGAAAACACTGAAACTACATTAACCTGGAGCCTTTAGACTCATTTATATACAAACTCCTTCCTCATTCAGATTATTCACTGACATGACAGAGAATTAGTGTCCAACTACTTCCTGTCACATGACCTCAACTTCCTGCTGTGTGTGTGTGTGTGTGTGTAAAAACAGCAGCTGTACCCGTTATTAAAATGCTGCTTTCTGCAAAGAAAATGGTAAAATGGAAAAAATAGATGCATAACATGATTATTAGTGACTCAACTGATTAATTAATTATATGCGTGAAATAAAAAGAATATAAACGACAGGTGTAGCAGCTCTTAGGTTGAAATGAGTTTCATTTCTACGTTTCAGCTCAAAGGAAACATCTTATTTAATTATAAACACAGAAGCAGCAGTAATGACATGTAATAAACTAGACGTTTTATTTGATGTATAATGTTTTAGAACCTCCTGAAGAAGCAGGTGGAGACGAGGACGGCCGACGGCAGGAGACGCATCACGCCGCTCTGCATCGCTCAGCTGGACACGGGGTAAACCCGACTTAAACCCGACTTTAACCCGACTTTAACCCGACTTTAACCCGACTTTAACCTGACTTAACAAGGTGATTAATTAGGTTTAATGAGGCATGGTTTAGATCTGGTTTAGTTTTAACTGGTTTAGTCTAACTGGTTTAGTTTTAACTGGTTTAGTTTTAACTGGTTTAGTTTAACTGGTTTAGTTGTAACTGGTTTAGTCTAACTGGTTTAGTCTAACTGGTTTAGTTGTAACTGGTTTAGTCTAACTGGTTTAGTCTAACTGGTTTAGTTTAACTGGTTTAGTTTAACTGGTTTAGTTGTAACTGGTTTAGTCTAACTGGTTTAGTCTAACTGGTTTAGTCTAACTGGTTTAGTTTAACTGGTTTAGTTGTAACTGGTTTAGTCTTAACTGGTTTAGTCGTAACTGGTTTAGTCGTAACTGGTTTAGTTGTAACTGGTTTAGTTTTAACTGGTTTAGTTGTAACTGGTTTAGTCTAACTGGTTTAGTCTAACTGGTTTAGTTTAACTGGTTTAGTTGTAACTGGTTTAGTTGTAACTGGTTTAGTCTAACTGGTTTAGTCTAACTGGTTTAGTTTAACTGGTTTAGTTGTAACTGGTTTAGTCTTAACTGGTTTAGTTGTAACTGGTTTAGTTGTAACTGGTTTAGTCTAACTGGTTTAGTCTAACTGGTTTAGTCTAACTGGTTTAGTCTAACTGGTTTAGTTTAACTGGTTTAGTTGTAACTGGTTTAGTCTTAACTGGTTTAGTCGTAACTGGTTTAGTTGTAACTGGTTTAGTCTAACTGGTTTAGTTGTAACTGGTTTAGTCTAACTGGTTTAGTCTAACTGGTTTAGTTTAACTGGTTTAGTTGTAACTGGTTTAGTTGTAACTGGTTTAGTCTAACTGGTTTAGTCTAACTGGTTTAGTTTAACTGGTTTAGTTGTAACTGGTTTAGTCTTAACTGGTTTAGTTGTAACTGGTTTAGTTGTAACTGGTTTAGTCTAACTGGTTTAGTCTAACTGGTTTAGTCTAACTGGTTTAGTTGTTTTTTCTCCATATAACTTCGTATTTTCTCTCCTATCCCAGCGACTTCTCTCCAGCCCTGTTCAACAGCGCCCCCATCCTTCCATCTGGCTCCTCCATGTCCAACCAGCTCAGCTCCCAGCTGAGTTCTGACTCCAGCCCAGGACAGGCCTCCTCCCTGGGGCTCCGACCCAGCCACGACCCCCTGACCCTGCCCCCCCCCAGCACCAAGACCCTGGAGGACACGCGGGACGGGTGAGGAGTGTTGTAGTGATGCTGCTGCTGCTGCTACTGATGTCTCCTCCTCATGTCTCCTCCTCATGTCTCCTCCTCATGTCTCCTCCTCATGTCTCCTCCTCCTGCTCCTCCTCCTGCTCCTCCTCATGTCTCCTC
Source organism: Lepturacanthus savala (assembly GCA_030544235.1). Lineage (NCBI taxonomy): Eukaryota > Metazoa > Chordata > Actinopteri > Scombriformes > Trichiuridae > Lepturacanthus > Lepturacanthus savala. The sequence goes on along the minus strand of CM060473.1, from coordinate 202,146 downwards.
TCTATCTTCCAGGGTTAAATCCTCTCTCCTGCTGACCTCTGCCTCTAAGATTGAGCCAATGAAAGCTCTGGACTCCAGGTTCACTGAGAGGTCAAAGGCCACGCCGGGGGTCACGGCGGCCATTACCTCCACCACGGGGCTGTCTCCTCTGGACAGGTGAGGCATCCCCAGCTGTAGATTTACAGTTTATTGTGACCATTTAAACATTTCATGATGAATGTTCATGTGTTTGTAGACTCCTATAGATCATATAAATTTGCTGCCTGGGTGGATTCATGTGGCTCCACTATGGCTTGTTGAAGGTTTTGGGTTGATGACCCCTGACCTTTAACCCGCTGGACATGTAGCCTTTTAATAATTCTAACGTGTGTCCGTCCCCCAGGACGAAAGACGGCGTCTCCGCTCTGAAAGACGTGAAATCCAAAGAAGACACGAGCAGCGACAGCGAGGACAAGATGGCTGACAAGATGGCCGACAAGATGGCCGCCATCAACAAGAACCTGGTCTTCACCAAGAGGAAACCTGAGCTGCTGCTGGACGGAGGAGAAGTGGTGGAGAAGAGGAAGAAGGGCCGGCCCAGGAAGGACAAGATGGCCGCCGTGGCCCAGACCTTCACTCAGGTACAGACAGATATGGATTATTGATCGGTACACATGGTGATGGGTTTATTGATCAGAGACGTATTGATGGGTTTATTGATCAGAGACGTATTGATGGTTTAAATAGGTTTTTCCTCCTCAGATGAATCCTCCAGCTGACAGGGAGACCAGTAGGACCACAGCTCCTACACCTCCTCTAGATGTCCTTAAACTACCGACACCCAGCTTCCAGAAGGCCTTCAGCCTGCAGGTAACACACACACACACACATTATACACACACATTCATGCATGCAGAGACAGTGTTTGACAGGGAACAGCGGCTCTAAGTCTAGAGTTGTTGATTCATGTTAATTCAACATTGATGTTGTTTCTGTCAGTTTGTGGCTCCATGTTTTATCAGTGAATGACTATTAATCCAGATAATCTTATATTCATCCATGATGTGTGTGTTCAGGTGAGCATGGAGCCCTCCGTGTTCCTGGAGGTGGAGAACGAGGTGTCGCTGGTGGCCGGGTCCAAACTCAGTCAGCTGAGATGCTGCAGGGACGGAAGAGAATGGAACACCTTGTTACCCAGCTCAGTGGTGATAGCTGCAGGGAGCAGGTAAATATAGGAAATACACACTGATACACACTAAAATACACACTAGAATACACACTGATACACACTCGAATACACACTGATACACACTAAAATACACACTAAAATACACACTGATACACACTCGAATACACACTGATACACACTAGAATACACACTGATACACACTAAAATACACACTAGAATACACACTGATACACACTGATACACACTGATACACACTAGAATACACACTGATACACACTAGAATACACACTGATACACACTAGAATACACACTGATACACACTAAAATACACACTAGAATACACACTGATACACACTAAAATACACACTGATACACACTAGAATACACACTGATACACACTAGAATACACACTGATACACACTAGAATACACACTGATACACACTAAAATACACACTGATACACACTAAAATACACACTGATACACACTAGAATACACACTGATACACACTAGAATACACACTGATACACACTAAAATACACACTAGAATACACACTGATACACACTAAAATACACACTGATACACACTAGAATACACACTGATACACACTAGAATACACACTGATACACACTAAAATACACACTGATACACACTAAAATACACACTGATACACACTAGAATACACACTGATACACACTAGAATACACACTGATACACACTAAAATACACACTAGAATACACACTGATACACACTAAAATACACACTGATACACACTAAAATACACACTAAAATACACACTGATACACACTAGAATACACACTGATACACACTAAAATACACACTGATACACACTAGAATACACACTGATACACACTAGAATACACACTGATACACACTAGAATACACACTGATACACACTAGAATACACACTAGAATACACACTGATACACACTAGAATACACACTGATACACACTAAAATACACACTAGAATACACACTGATACACACTAGAATACACACTAGAATACACACTGATACACACTAGAATACACACTGATACACACTAAAATACACACTAAAATACACACTGATACACACTAAAATACACACTGATACACACTAAAATACACACTAAAATACATAATACATAATACACGTATACTTATATTGGTCTGATGATATCATCACTGACTCCTCCCCCTTAGTGATGTCATAGCCGTGGCCTGTCAGGACAGGATGTTGTCGGTCTTCTCTTCCTGTGGGCGGCGGCTCCTTCCTGCCATCCAGCTGGCCACGCCCACATCAGCCCTCCACTGCTCCGCCCACTTCGTCATGGCCGTGACAGCCGGGGCGGCCATGTTTGTTTGGTGAGTTCAGAACCTGATGTTCTGTTGTTGTTGTTGTTGTTCTATGTTGTTGTTGTTCTATGTTGTTGTTCTATGTTGTTGTTGTTCTGTGTTGTTGATGTTCTGTTGTTGATGTTGATGTTCTATGTTGTTGTTGTTCTATGTTGTTGTTCTATGTTGTTGTTGTTCTATGTTGTTGTTGTTCTATGTTGTTGTTGTTCTGTGTTGTTGTTGTTCTGTGTTGTTGATGTTCTGTTGTTGATGTTGATGTTCTATGTTGTTGTTGTTCTATGTTGTTGTTCTATGTTGTTGTTCTATGTTGTTGTTGTTCTGTGTTGTTGTTGTTCTGTGTTGTTGATGTTCTGTTGTTGATGTTGTTGTTCTATGTTGTTGTTGTTCTATGTTGTTGTTGTTCTATGTTGTTGTTGTTCTGTGTTGTTGTTGTTCTGTGTTGTTGATGTTCTGTTGTTGATGTTGATGTTCTATGTTGTTGATGTTCTATGTTGTTGTTGTTCTGTGTTGTTGATGTTCTATGTTGTTGATGTTCTATGTTGTTGATGTTCTGTGTTGTTGATGTTCTATGTTGTTGATGTTCTGTGTTGTTGTTGTTCTATGATGTTGATGTTCTGTGTTGTTGATGTTCTATGTTGTTGTTGTTCTGTGTTGTTGATGTTCTGTGTTGTTGCTGTTCTATGTTGTTGATGTTCTGTGTTGTTGTTGTTCTATGATGTTGATGTTCTATGTTGTTGTTGTTCTATGTTGTTGATGTTCTGTGTTGTTGTTCTATGATGTTGTTGTTCTATGATGTTGATGTTCTATGTTGATGTTCTATGTTGTTGTTGTTCTATGATGTTGATGTTCTGTGATGTTGATGTTCTATGTTGTTGATGTTCTGTGTTGATGTTCTATGTTGTTGTTGTTCTATGTTGTTGATGTTCTGTGTTGTTGATGTTCTATGTTGTTGATGTTCTGTGTTGTTGATGTTCTATGTTGTTGTTGTTCTGTGTTGTTGATGTTCTATGTTGTTGTTGTTCTATGTTGTTGATGTTCTATGTTGTTGTTGATGTTCTATGTTGTTGTTGTTCTATGTTGTTGTTCTATGTTGTTGTTGTTCTATGTTGTTGTTGTTCTATGTTGTTGTTGTTCTATGTTGTTGTTGTTCTATGTTGTTGTTGTTCTGTGTTGTTGTTGTTCTGTGTTGTTGTTGTTCTGTGTTGTTGATGTTCTGTTGTTGATGTTGATGTTCTATGTTGTTGATGTTCTGTGTTGTTGATGTTCTATGTTGTTGATGTTCTATGTTGTTGATGTTCTATGTTGTTGTTGTTCTGTGTTGTTGATGTTCTATGTTGTTGATGTTCTATGTTGTTGATGTTCTGTGTTGTTGTTGTTCTATGATGTTGATGTTCTATGTTGTTGTTGTTCTGTGTTGTTGATGTTCTATGTTGTTGTTGTTCTATGTTGTTGATGTTCTGTGTTGTTGTTGTTCTATGATGTTGATGTTCTATGTTGTTGTTGTTCTATGTTGTTGATGTTCTGTGTTGTTGATGTTCTATGTTGTTGATGTTCTGTGTTGTTGATGTTCTATGTTGTTGTTGTTCTGTGTTGTTGATGTTCTATGTTGTTGTTGTTCTATGTTGTTGATGTTCTATGTTGTTGATGTTCTATGTTGTTGTTGTTCTATGTTGTTGTTCTATGTTGTTGTTGTTCTATGTTGTTGTTGTTCTGTGTTGTTGTTGTTCTGTGTTGTTGTTGTTCTGTGTTGTTGATGTTCTGTTGTTGATGTTGATGTTCTATGTTGTTGATGTTCTGTGTTGTTGATGTTCTATGTTGTTGATGTTCTGTGTTGTTGATGTTCTGTGTTGTTGATGTTCTATGTTGTTGATGTTCTATGTTGTTGTTGTTCTATGTTGTTCTATGTTGTTGTTGTTCTATGTTGTTGTTGTTCTATGTTGTTGTTGTTCTGTGTTGTTGTTGTTCTGTGTTGTTGATGTTCTGTGTTGTTGATGTTCTGTGTTGTTGATGTTCTATGTTGTTGATGTTCTGTGTTGTTGTTGTTCTATGATGTTGATGTTCTGTGTTGTTGATGTTCTATGTTGTTGTTGTTCTGTGTTGTTGATGTTCTGTGTTGTTGATGTTCTGTGTTGTTGATGTTCTATGTTGTTGATGTTCTGTGTTGTTGTTGTTCTATGATGTTGATGTTCTATGTTGTTGTTGTTCTGTGTTGTTGATGTTCTATGTTGTTGTTGTTCTGTGTTGTTGATGTTCTGTGTTGTTGATGTTCTATGTTGTTGATGTTCTGTGTTGTTGTTGTTCTATGATGTTGATGTTCTATGTTGTTGATGTTCTATGTTGATGTTCTATGTTGTTGTTGTTCTGTGTTGTTGATGTTCTATGTTGTTGATGTTCTATGTTGTTGATGTTCTATGTTGTTGTTGTTCTATGATGTTGTTGTTCTATGATGTTGATGTTCTATGTTGATGTTCTATGTTGATGTTCTATGTTGTTGTTGTTCTATGTTGTTGATGTTCTATGTTGTTGATGTTCTGTGATGTTGATGTTGATGATGATCTATTGTATATTGCAGTATATTGCAGTATATTGCAGTATATTGCAGTATATTATTGCAGTATATTGCAGTATATTGCAGTATATTGCAGTATATTGCAGTATATTATTGCAGTATATTGCAGTATATTATTGCAGTATATTATTGCAGTATATTGCAGTATATTATTGCAGTATATTGCAGTATATTATTGCAGTATATTGCAGTATATTATTGCAGTATATTGCAGTATATTATTGCAGTATATTATTGCAGTATATTGCAGTATATTGCAGTATATTATTGCAGTATATTGCAGTATATTATTGCAGTATATTGCAGTATATTATTGCAGTATATTATTGCAGTATATTGCAGTATATTGCAGTATATTATTGCAGTATATTATTGCAGTATATTATTGCAGTATATTGCAGTATATTATTGCAGTATATTGCAGTATATTATTGCAGTATATTATTGCAGTATATTATTGTAGTATATTGCAGTATATTATTGCAGTATATTGCAGTATATTGCAGTATATTGCAGTATGTTGTAGTATATTGCAGTATATTGCAGTATATTGCAGTATATTGCAGTATATTGCAGTATATTGCAGTATATTGCAGTATATTGTAGTATATTGCAGTATATTGTAGTATGTTGTAGTATATTGCAGTATATTGTAGTATATTGCAGTATATTGTAGTATATTGCAGTATATTGCAGTATATTGTAGTATATTGCAGTATATTGCAGTATATTGCAGTATATTATTGCAGTATATTGCAGTATATTGCAGTATATTGCAGTATATTGCAGTATATTGCAGTATATTGTAGTGTATTGCAGTATATTGCAGTATATTGCAGTATATTGTAGTATATTATTGCAGTATATTATTGCAGTATATTGCAGTATATTGCAGTATATTGCAGTATATTGTAGTATATTGCAGTATATTGTAGTATATTGCAGTATATTGCAGTATATTGTAGTATATTGCAGTATATTGTAGTGTATTGCAGTATATTGCAGTATATTGCAGTATATTGCAGTATATTGCAGTATATTGCAGTATATTGTAGTATATTGCAGTATATTGCAGTATATTGCAGTATATTGCAGTATATTGCAGTATATTGTAGTATATTGCAGTATATTGCAGTATATTGCAGTATATTATTGCAGTATATTGCAGTATATTATTGCAGTATATTGCAGTATATTGCAGTATATTGTAGTGTATTGCAGTATATTGCAGTATATTGCAGTATATTGCAGTATATTGTAGTATATTATGTGTATTTATGTTTCAGGGATGTGGAGCAGCAGAAATCTCTGGTGAAGAACGAATCTCTACTCACTATTTTATCAGGTGAGTTAAAGGAACAACTAGTGTTGTAGAGTCAGGATGTGATGTTGCTGCTGCTGCTGCTGCTGCTGCTGCTGCTGCTGCTGCTGCTGCTGCTGCTAACACTGCTGCTGCTGCTGCTGCTGCTAACACTGCTGCTGCTGCTAACACTGCTGCTAACACTGCTGTTACTGCTGCTAACACTGCTGCTGCTGCTGCTGCTGCTAACACTGCTGTTACTGCTGCTGCTGTTATTGTTGTGTGTGTGTGTATAAATGTGTGTGTGTGTGTATAAATGTGTGTGTGTGTGTGTGTGTGTGTGTGTGTGTGTGTGTGTGTGTGTGTGTGTGTGTGTGTGTGTGTGTGTGTGTGTGTGTGTGTGTGTGTGTGTGTGTGTGTGTGTGTGTGTGTGTGTGTGTGTGTGTGTGTGTGTGTGTGTGTGTGTGTGTGTGTGTGTGTTCTCTCCATATAAATGTGTGTGTGTTCTATCTCCGTATAAATACATGTGTGTAGGTGGTGACGTGTCGGTCAGCCAGTCCATGCTGACCCAGCAGGGAGTCCCGGTCCTGGGTTTGTCCAATGGGAAGTCCTACTGCTACAGCTGCTCCCTGGAGACCTGGTGAGACCCTCAGAGACCAGGACCACGGGGTCCACATGAAGTTATGATGTCACAACTTGAAATATATATATATATAGTGAACAATATGTCACATTAATCAGACATTAATCATTAAATGCTGTAAATACTTAGATAAAAAGCATCAATAATTATCAGTATTAATCAATATAAACACATTTTATTGAGAAACACTGAAATAAACCCTGAACCTTAAATCAATAAATATCAGCTCTAATTATCAGTATTGATCAGGTTCAGCTCTAATTCGTTGTTGTTTTCCAGGACCCTTATAGCAGATAAAGGAGACTCTCTGGTCCAGGGAGCTGACTTCAGGAGCTGCCTCCCTACCCATGATGCACCTGGTTCCTCTGGACCTCTGGCTGTGATGCAGGGACGGAACCTCAGGTATGACGACACCTTTATGAGTAGTATTAGTGTTGTTGTTGTTGGTATTTACCATTATGACCCTGCTCCTCCTCCTCCTCCTGCTCCTCCTCCTCCTCCCGCTCCTCCTCCTCCTCCCGCTCCTGCTCCTCCTCCCGCTCCTGCTCCTCCTCCTCCTCCTCCTCCTGCTCCTCCTCCTGCTCCTCCTCCTGCTCCTCCTCCTCCTCCCGCTCCTCCTCCTCCTCCCGCTCCTGCTCCTCCTCCTGCTCCTCCTCCCGCTCCTGCTCCTCCTCCTGCTCCTCCTCCTGCTCCTCCTCCCGCTCCTCCTCCTGCTCCTCCTCCTGCTCCTCCTCCCCCTCCCCCCCAGTGCTGGTCGCCTGGCCTCCCGTCTCTCCTCGACTCCTCACCACCTGCAGCAGACGATGACGGTGGCGTTTCTAGAGAACCAGCTGGTCTCAGCCAGGATGTTGCAGTCAGCTGCAGAATATCGTTACTGGCTGCTGATTTATACCAGGTTCCTGGTCAATGAAGGTAAACACACACACACACACACACACACACACATAAACACACGTAGTTTTAGTCGTTTTATTGATTTGTGTTTATTGATTATTTGTTGTTCCAGGGTCAGAGCATCGCCTCAGAGAGTTGTGTCAGGAGCTGCTGGGTCCAGTTCATCGGTCCGCTGCTACAGCCTGGGAGGCGACTACACTGGTAGGATCATCAATAATCACCAATATTTATATTATATATTTACTGCTGCACCAACAATAACAAGCTTCATCTTTGATTCATATAAAACTGATCAAAAGACACAAAGAAATTATTAAAAATTCAAAAATATGAGATGAGACAATGACTTTAGATTTAAAAAACACATGCGATTATATAAAAAGTTAAAATGAGCATGTTATGAACTAAATGAATGACTTCAAGTATCGATCAGGATAATGATCCTATTAACCATCTATTGATCTCTGCTGCGTTCAGGGTCTCCGTAAACGGGAGTTGCTGCGGGAGGTGCTGCCTGTTGTTGGAGAAAACCTGAGATTCCAGAGACTGTTCACGGAGTTCCAGGATCAGCTGGAGCTGCTGCGCAACAAATAACACACACACACACACACACACACACTCTCATCATGAACCAGTGGTTGATCAGCTCAGACAAACTCAGAACTTTAATCCTCACGTTTCCAGGACGTTTCAAACGTCGGTGCTCGTTTCTGTTTCTAATCAACGTTTCAGTTTCTACCGTCGGTCTTTATTCCTGCTGCGTGTGTGTGTGTGTGTGTGTTTGTACGTGTGTGTGTGTGTGTGTGTGTGTGTGTGTGTTTGTACGTGTGTGTGTGTGTGTGTGTGTGTGTTTGTACGTGTGTGTGTGTGTGTGTGTTTGTACGTGTGTGTGTGTGTGTGTGTGTGTGTGTGTGTGTGTGTGTTTGTACGTGTGTGTGTGTGTGTGTGTGTGTGTGTGTGTGTGTGTGTGTGTGTGTGTGTGTGTGTGTGTGTGTGTGTGTGTGTGTGTGTGTGTGTGTGTGTGTGTGTGTGTGTGTGTGTGTGTGTGTGTGTGTGTGTGTGTGTCTCTGCTGCTGATCATGAACTGAAACTGAAGAGCAGTGGGGAAGGATTGACTCCTGATACTGTAGATCCAGACAGGAGCAGCCGAGTCGAAGCAGGAGGATGAAGAGGAGCCTCCTCCTCCTCCTGCTCCTCCTCCTGCTCCTCCTCCTGCTCCTCCTCCTGCTCCTCCTCCTGCTCCTCCTCCTGCTGTTTTAAACTCAGATTCAACAGTTTAAAGGCTGATGTTTCACTGTTGGATCTGACATTTCAGAGATAAATGTGTGAAGGAGAAGCTGCTTCATCATCTTCATCATCTTCATCATCTTCATCATGTTAATGAAACTGTCGACTCTTCATCTCTGGAAGCAGCAGATCAGATCAACTTTCTGCAGATTTTACTTCTTTTTTTTTTGTAAATAAGATGAAATCAGAGCTTCAACAGAAACAACCAACCACGTCCTGTAACAGCCCAGTTTATTTAGTTTGTTTAGTTTATTTCTGTCGCCAGGCAACAACCACTGCAACGAGATCTGTTTCAGGACAAAAGGGGAAATAATTTGTTTGTTGTGATTGAAAATCCATTAACTTGATATTTTAACAGGTTCAACAACCCAAAGTGTGTGTGTGTGTGTGTGTGTGTGTGTGTGTGTGTGTGTGTGTGTGTGTGTGTGTGTGTGTGTGTGTGTGTGTGTGTGTGTGTGTGTGTGTGTGTGTGTGTGTGTGTGTGTGTGTGTGTGTGTGTGTGTGTGTGTGTGTTAATCCTTTTCTTTACTAATCTGTACAGCATTTGTTGGTTTATTTTCTTTCAGTTTTTTTGTTTTCAGTCATTTTTAAATGTTTGTACGAGGCAGTTTTTCCGTTTCCATTTTCTACAAGAAAAACAAAAGATGAGCTGAAATTTTGCTTTTGGAGAAAAAAAAATAAAAAAATGAGGAACATTTGTCAACTTCCTGTGGTTTTTCTCCACCGTTGTTGATTTCCAGAGAATAAAGTCAGTAACAGAAAAACTTTATTACTCAACCTCACATGACACGTTTCTAACGGATAAACCAGAGCAAGAAATTCAAGAGAAAAGAAGCTTTTCTGTCTGAGTCTGGATGTAAAAACAGGCTGAAATCACATTTATTTCTTTTATTTATGTGTAATTGTCAGTATTTAACCTGTGAAACACCAACGTTAACACATTCAAACTCTGATCTTACAGGAATTGTGTTTTTTCATGTTTAGGATGTTTTATTTAAAACCAGCATGTTGAATAAACTACAAATATAGAAGTTAATGTTCGAGGGGTAAAAGATGGAATCTGATGCTGAAGAGTCAGAAACTGAGTCAAAGCTTCAGTTCAGCAGCATCAGATCAACAAGCAGCTTGTTCTGTCCTCTGGTTCATGTTTGTAGGAATTAACACAGGAAACAAAGAGTATTTAAAATAAACTCACTAATCTGATTTTACCGCTTTTTATTCAGAATTCTGACTTTTTTCCAGCCTCCATTAATACGTGAATTCACTTCACTGTGAAATTCAGTCTGTAAATTCATGGATAATAAACTATAGATATAAACTGATATAATCCATACATGTATAACAGTAACCCTCAATCATAGATCTATAATTCATCCACATATAGAAACTGAAATGTTAAAAATATAAAGAAAAAGCTGCAACACAATGATGCAGCAACTAGAACTGATGATTTATTTATTTGATGAGTAGGTGGAGCCTCATAGGTCACTGCAGGTCATCTGGAGGTCACTGCAGGTCATCTGGAGGTCACTGCAGGTCATCTGGAGGTCACTGCAGGTCATCTGGAGGTCACTGCAGGTCATCTGGAGGTCACTGCAGGTCATCTGGAGGTCACCTGCTGGACAGGTGTGAATGGAGGTCAGGGTTAGGGGGCGTGGTCTCCCAGAGAGAATCGACTGTGACGCTGATGTCCATTGGAACAATGCGTCATGCGGCAGCCATCTTGGTCAGGGGTAATTTATATTTAACAAGTTAAAACCATGTTTTACTGAACTTTGAACCGATGTTTGGTGAATTATAAACATTAGACATATATTTATAAAAATGATTAAAACTGAATGATATAAAATGATAATAAAAATATTATAAACAACTAATATATTTAACAATAAATCTTAATAATAGAAGAATAAAACAAAATAAGACAGTTAAAGGAAGAGGATCAATATCCTCAGTTAAAATAGTGATGATGATGAAGATGATGAAGAGCAGCAGCTTCATCATCTGGTTGTGGGTGGAGCTCAGACATGAAGCAACTTCCTGCTCCTCCTCCTCTTGCTCCTCCTCCTGCTGCTGCTCCTCCTCCTCTGTCCATCTATAAAGCTCCTCCAGTAGCTTCAGATGGAACAGGAAGTGGTTTTTCCAGTAAACATGGCCGTTATTATTTCTGTGAAGCAGCAGTTTTGTTTCTGGACTTTTTTCAGCTTCTGTTTCTCGTTTCATGGTGAGTTCCACACACACCCTTTCACAATAAAAGCTTTACCTTCACTTTAAAGTTCAGCCAGCAGGTGAGATGACTGACAGGTGAGGTGATTGACAGGTGAGATGATTGACAGGTGAGATGACTGACAGGTGAGATGACTGACAAGTGAGGTGATTGACAGGTGAGATGACTGACGGGTAAGATGATTGACAGGTGAGATGACTGACAGGTGAGGTGATTGACAGGTGAGATGACTGACAGGTGAGATGACTGACAGGTGAGATGACTGACAGGTGAGGTGATTGACAGGTGAGATGACTGACAGGTGAGGTGATTGACAGGTGAGTTGACTGACAGGTGAGGTGATTGACAGGTGAGATGACTGACAGGTGAGGTGATTGACAGGTGAGATGACTGACAGGTGAGGTGATTGACAGGTGAGATGATTGACAGGTGAGGTGATTGACAGGTGAGATGACTGACAGGTGAGATGACTGACAAGTGAGATGATTGACAGGTGAGTTGACTGACAGGTGAGATGACTGACAGGAGAGGTGATTGACGGGTAAGATGATTGACAGGTGAGATGACTGACAGGTGAGATGACTGACAGGTGAGATGACTGACAGGTGAGGTGATTGACAGGTGAGATGACTGACAGGTGAGGTGATTGACAGGTGAGATGACTGACAGGTGAGATGACTGACAGGTGAGATGACTGACAAGTGAGATGATTGACAGGTGAGTTGACTGACAGGTGAGGTGATTGACAGGTGAGATGATTGACAGGTGAGGTGATTGACAGGTGAGATGACTGACAGGTGAGGTGATTGACAGGTGAGATGACTGACGGGTAAGATGATTGACAGGTGAGATGACTGACAGGTGAGGTGATTGACAGGTGAGATGACTGACAGGTGAGATGACTGACAGGTGAGATGACTGACAGGTGAGGTGATTGACAGGTAAGATGATTGACAGGTGAGATGACTGACAGGTGAGGTGATTGACAGGTGAGATGACTGACAGGTGAGGTGATTGACAGGTGAGATGATTGACAGGTGAGGTGATTGACAGGTGAGATGACTGACAGGTGAGGTGATTGACAGGTGAGATGATTGACAGGTGAGGTGATTGACAGGTGAGATGACTGACAGGTGAGATGATTGACAGGTGAGATGACTGACAGGTGAGATGATTGACAGGTGAGATGACTGACAGGTGAGATGATTGACAGGTGAGATGACTGACAGGTGAGATGATGTTTGTTCTGAAGAAATAAAATTATCACTAAATTAAAAAAAATGCTGTAATTTAGATTTAACTTTAGAGAAGTGTGTGTGTGTGTGTGTGTGTGTGTGTGTATGTAATGTGTGTGTGTGTGTGTGTGTTTGTGTAATGTGTATGTGTGTGTGTTTGTGTGTGTGTGTGTGTGTGTGCTTATGTGTGTGTGTGTGTGTGTGTATGTGTGTATGTGTGTAATGTGTGTGTGTATGTTTGTGTAATGTGTATGTGTGTGTGTATGTGTGTGTGTGTGTCTTTGTGTAATGTGTGTGTGTGTGTGTCTTTGTGTAATGTGTGTGTGTGTGTGTGTCTTTGTGTAATGTGTGTGTGTGTGTGTCTTTGTGTAATGTGTGTGTGTGTCTTTGTGTAATGTGTGTGTGTGTGTGTGTGTCTTTGTGTAATGTGTGTGTGTGTGTGTGTCTTTGTGTAATGTGTGTGTGTGTGTCTTTGTGTAATGTGTGTGTGTGTGTCTTTGTGTAATGTGTGTGTGTGTGTGTGTCTTTGTGTAATGTGTGTGTGTGTGTGTGTGTGTGTCTTTGTGTAATGTGTGTGTGTGTGTGTGTATCAGTAACAGTGAAGGACTCTGATCTGAAACTGTGTGAAGATGATGATAAAGTGTGTGTCACCGACATCAGAGACTGTAAGCCCCGCCCCCCCTCATCTATACTCAGTAAGAACACACACACACACATTATAGACACACACACACACACACACACACAGTGTTGGGTAAGTAACAGATTACAGTAACGTTATTATCATCACGGGTAACGAAGTGTAGTAACACGTTCAAAACTGAAATATACTCAAATTTAGTATATTTAGTATATTTGATATATTTTATATATTTAGAATATTTGATATATTTAGTATATTTGATATATTTAGTATATTTGATATATTTGATATATTTAGTATATTTGATATATTTGATATATTTAGTATATTTGATATGTTTGATATATTTAGTATATTTAGTATATTTGATATATTTAGTATATTTGATATATTTGATATATTTGATATATTTGATATATTTGATATATTTAGTATATTTGATATATTTGATATATTTGATATATTTGATATATTTGATATATTTGATATATTTAGTATATTTGATATATTTGATATATTTGATATATTTAGTATATTTGATATATTTGATATATTTAGTATATTTGATATATTTAGTATATTTGATATATTTGATATATTTGATATATTTACAATATTTGATATATTTGATATATTTGATATATTTAGTATATTTGATATATTTGATATATTTGATATATTTGATATATTTAGTATATTTGATATATTTAGTATATTTGATATATTTAGTATATTTGATATATTTGATATATTTAGTATATTTGATATATTTGATATATTTAGTATATTTGATATATTTGATATATTTAGAATATTTGATATATTTGATATATTTAGTATATTTGATATATTTGATATATTTAGTATATTTGATATATTTGATATATTTGATATATTTAGAATATTTGATATATTTAGTATATTTGATTTTAGTATATTTGATATATTTGATATATTTAGTATATTTGATATATTTGATATATTTAGTATATTTGATATATTTGATATATTTAGTATATTTGATATATTATATATATTTAGTATATTTGATATATTTGATATATTTGATATATTTAGTATATTTGATATATTTGATATATTTTATATATTTAGTATATTTGATATATTATATATATTTAGTATATTTGATATATTTGATATATTTGATATATTTAGTATATTTGATATATTATATATATTTAGTATATTTGATATATTTGATATATTTAGTATATTTGATATATTTGATATATTTGATATATTTGATATATTTTATATAGATATATTCGACCTGATGATTTTTAATTTCTTCCGTTTCTGTTTTTCCTCCAGCGACGTCGTCCATGACGTGTTTTTACGACGATTCTCAGATGAACAGAAGTCTGAGCTGTGACTGGACTCAGTCTGACGGGATCAGAGATCAGGATGTTTCTCTGATCCTCAGCAGGTAAACTCTGGATTAACAGATAATCTGGATTAACAGATAATCTGGATTAACAGATAATATGGATTAACAGAGATAATCTGGATTAACAGAGGTAATCTGGATTAACAGAGGTAATCTGGATTAACAGAGATAATCTGGATTACTGTGTTGGTATCTGTGTTAATATCCATGTTAATCAGGTTAATCTGGTTAATCTGTGTTAATCTGGTTAATCTGTGTGTTAATCTGGTTAATCTGTGTGTTAATCTGGTTAATCTGTGTGTTAATCTAGTTAATCTGTGTGTTAATCTGGTTAATCTGTGTGTTAATCTGGTTAATCTGTGTGTTAATCTAGTTAATCTGTGTGTTAATCTGGTTAATCTGTGTGTTAATCTGGTTAATCTGTGTGTTAATCTGGTTAATCTGTGTGTTAATCTAGTTAATCTGTGTGTTAATCTGGTTAATCTGTGTGTTAATCTGGTTAATCTGTGTGTTAATCTGGTTAATCTGTGTGTTAATCTAGTTAATCTGTGTGTTAATCTGGTTAATCTGTGTTTTAATCTGTGTGTTAATCTGGTTAATCTGTGTGTTAATCTGTGTGTTAATCTGGTTAATCTGTGTGTTAATCTGGTTAATCTGTGTGTTAATCTGTGTGTTAATCTGGTTAATCTGTGTGTTAATCTAGTTAATCTGTGTGTTAATCTGGTTAATCTGTGTGTTAATCTGTGTGTTAATCTGGTTAATCTGTGTGTTAATCTAGTTAATCTGTGTGTTAATCTGGTTAATCTGTGTGTTAATCTGGTTAATCTGTGTGTTAATCTGGTTAATCTGTGTGTTAATCTGGTTAATCTGTGTGTTAATCTGGTTAATCTGTGTGTTAATCTAGTTAATCTGTGTGTTAATCTGGTTAATCTGTGTGTTAATCTGTGTGTTAATCTGGTTAATCTGTGTTTTAATCTGTGTGTTAATCTGGTTAATCTGTGTTTTAATCTGGTTAATCTGTGTGTTAATCTGGTTAATCTGTGTGTTAATCTAGTTAATCTGTGTGTTAATCTGGTTAATCTGTGTGTTAATCTGGTTAATCTGTGTGTTAATCTGGTTAATCTGTGTGTTAATCTAGTTAATCTGTGTGTTAATCTGGTTAATATGTGTGTTAATCTGGTTAATCTGTGTGTTAATCTGGTTAATCTGTGTGTTAATCTAGTTAATCTGTGTGTTAATCTGGTTAATCTGTGTGTTAATCTGGTTAATCTGTGTGTTAATCTGGTTAATCTGTGTGTTAATCTAGTTAATCTGTGTGTTAATCTGGTTAATCTGTGTTTTAATCTGTGTGTTAATCTGGTTAATCTGTGTGTTAATCTGTGTGTTAATCTGTGTGTTAATCTGGTTAATCTGTGTGTTAATCTAGTTAATCTGTGTGTTAATCTGGTTAATCTGTGTTTTAATCTGTGTGTTAATCTGGTTAATCTGTGTTTTAATCTGTGTGTTAATCTGGTTAATCTGTGTTTTAATCTGGTTAATCCGACATGTTCTTCCTCCAGTGAGGATCAGATCTACAGCTGTGGAGGATTATTTAATCCCTCGGCCGTCCTGCTGGTTACAGCCCGGATTAGGAGCTTCCTGCTGGGGACAGAGACCTGGACTCAGCCTGTGTCTGTGGAGCTGGACTCAGGTTAGAGGCAGAATGTTGTGACATCACAGTGTTACAGATTGAAAAAACAAAACAAAAACACAACTGTTGTAGAGCTGCAATATTAGTGGATTTAATTGATTAATTAATTAGATTCCAACTATCACATTAATCAACTATTGTGTTAATTGATTCATGATTTAGTCTTTTTTCAGTAGAAAATGTATAAATTCTCTGCTTCCAGCTTTTTACTATTTTACTATATAATCTATATTTAATTTATAATAAAATAATAATATAATGATATGATAATATAATAATACCATCATCTAATCATTGCTCCTCCTCCTCTCAGCCAGGTCTCCTCCTCTTCCTCCTCCTCCTCCTCCTCCTCCTCCTCCTCCTGTTCTTGTTTCTTCATCTCATGACGTTGTTTCTGTGTCGTATCGAAGAAGCAAAAATGAAAAGTGTCGACTACGATACAGAATCAACCAGAACCACCAGAACCTCCAGAACCACCAGAACTACCAGAACTACCAGAACTACACCTGGACACAGGTTATTATACACATGTTATATACATGTTTTATACATGTTATATACATTATGTTTTATACATGTTATATACATGTTATACACATGTTATATACATGTTATATACATGTTATACACATGTTATATACATGTTATACACATGTTATATACATGTTATATACATGTTATATGCATGTTATATACATTATATGTTTTATACATGTTATACACATGTTATATACATGTTTTATACATGTTATATACATGTTATATACATTATGTTTTATACATGTTATACACATGTTATATACATGTTATATGCATGTTATATACATGTTATATACATGTTATACACATGTTATACACATATGTTTTATACATGTTTTATACATGTTATACACGTTATACACATGTTATATACATGTTATATACATTATATGTTTTATACATGTTATACACATGTTATATACATGTTTTATACATGTTATACACATGTTATATACATGTTATATGCATGTTATATACATGTTATACACATGTTATATACATGTTATATACATGTTATACACATGTTATATACATTATATGTTTTATACATGTTATACACATGTTATATACATGTTTTATACATGTTATATACATGTTATACACGTTATACACATGTTATATACATGTTATACACGTTATATACATGTTATATGCATGTTATATACATGTTATACACATGTTATATACATGTTATATACATGTTATATACATGTTATATACATGTTATATACATGTTATACACGTGTTATATACATGTTATACACATGTTATACACGTGTTATACACGTTATACACGTGTTATATACATGTTATACACATGTTATACACGTGTTATATACATGTTATACACATGTTATACACATGTTATATACATGTTATACACATGTTTTATACATGTTTTACACATGTTATACACATGTTATACACATGTTATACAGGTGTTTTATACATGTTTTACACATGTTATACACGTGTTATATACATGTTATACACATGTTATATACATGTTATACACATGTTATACACGTGTTTTATACATGTTTTACACATGTTATACACATGTATGTAAAAATAAATTATCTTCAACATTCATTTTTTTGGTTCTTTTATTTTACTGGTTAGTTTTATACTTTGTTGTATTTGATGAATAAATTAATTTTGAATCATTATTTTTATCTGTTGTATTTTCATCTGTTTGCAGTAAATATCCTTTGTTGTTGATAAAGTAATGTTTTGTTTATGTTTTATTTGTTAATAAAGTTTTGTTCTTGTTTTTCCAGGTTTCTGCTGCAGTTGATCATTCTCTGGTTTTCAGCATCCGTGACCTGCAGCCGCTCACCACGTATGACGTATCCGTGTCCTGCAGAAACCAGACGTCACATGACGTGTGGAGCAGCTGGAGCCGCCACGTTAGAGTCAGGACCAGAGAGAGAGGCACCTGAAAATATTATTAGTAGTATTATTAGTATTATTAGTCTGATGGCTTCTGCTGACACCAGTCACAGGTTTAACATGTTTTTAACATGTTTTTACCATGTTCGTTCACCAGCTCCCTCCTCTCCTCCTGACCTTTGTTACCAGCTGGACAAACGTGGTGAATCTGCTTTGCTGCGTCTGATGTGGAAGGTACTTTAACTCTGATTAACTCACGACACAAGAAAATGTTCAACCAGGTTTAAAATCTGTCAATAAAGTTCTTACATTTGTAAAAAAAAAACTCTTTTTCCTCCTGAAAATGTAAAGTGATGCTTTTCTGTGAAGCTCAGCTTTGATGGAGTGTGTAGATGTCATCAATGACTTTTAGAGGAATGGATGATCACTTCCTGTATTTACTGATTACTGAATTTTTATATTCTCCTTGTTTTACATCAACTGATGAGAAATGAACCAAAGTGACTGGAAAGTGTCACGTTTTCCTCCATTTTCCTGTTAGATTAGTTGTTTGTGTTAAAATGTGTTAAACAACGTTCTGGGATCTAAAGGAGATGAAAACTTCATGTTTTATTTTCTCGTTGTGTTGAAGGTCTTTTTTTCTGGATCTAAACTCTAAATTAAATAAGATCCCATTAAATGATAAACGTCCTTCAGGGTCTTGACCTCCAGGAGGCCGGAGGTCGTCTCCATGGTTACCAGGTGACGTGGCAGCAGCAGCATCATCATCGTCGTCGGGTTCTAAACGTCACGGACGTGACGGCGCTGCTGGAGGTGGAGGAGGGGAACTACGTCGTCATGGTTACGGCCTTCAACGGCGCTGGATACGGCCCGACGACGGAGATCCGTGTTGACACCACCGGATATACACGTTAATTATTAATTATTATTAATATTAATATAAAAACACCACAGATACAAAGTTATGTAATATCCAGTGTGTGTATATGAATTAATGTGTGTATATGTATTAATGTGTGTGTATATGTATTAATGTGTGTGTATATGAATTAATGTGTGTATATGTATTAATGTGTGTGTATATGAATTAATGTGTGTGTATATGTATTAATGTGTGTATATGTATTAATGTGTGTGTATATGTATTAATGTGTGTGTATATGTATTAATGTGTGTGTATATGAATTAATGTGTGTATATGAATTAATGTGTGTGTATATGTATTAATGTGTGTGTATATGTATTAATGTGTGTGTATATGTATTAATGTGTGTGTATATGTATTAATGTGTGTGTATATGTATTAATGTGTGTATATGTATTAATGTGTGTGTATATGTATTAATGTGTGTGTATATGTATTAATGTGTGTGTATATGTATTAATGTGTGTGTATATGTATTAATGTGTGTATATGTATTAATGTGTGTGTATATGTATTAATGTGTGTATATGTATTAATGTGTGTATATGTATTAATGTGTGTATATGTATTAATGTGTGTGTATATGTATTAATGTGTGTGTATATGTATTAATGTGTGTATATGTATTAATGTGTGTGTATATGAATTAATGTGTGTGTATATGTATTAATGTGTGTGTATATGTATTAATGTGTGTGTATATGTATTAATGTGTGTGTATATGTATTAATGTGTGTGTATATGTATTAATGTGTGTGTATATGTATTAATGTGTGTATATGTATTAATGTGTGTGTATATGTATTAATGTGTGTGTATATGTATTAATGTGTGTGTATGTATTAATGTGTGTGTATGTATTAATGTGTGTGTATATGTATTAATGTGTGTGTATATGTATTAATGTGTGTGTATATGTATTAATGTGTGTATATGTATTAATGTGTGTGTATATGAATTAATGTGTGTGTATATGAATTAATGTGTTTATATGTATTAATGTGTGTGTATATGTATTAATGTGTGTGTATATGTATTAATGTGTGTGTATGTATTAATGTGTGTGTATATGTATTAATGTGTGTGTATATGTATTAATGTGTGTGTATGTATTAATGTGTGTGTATATGTATTAATGTGTGTGTATATGTATTAATGTGTGTGTATATGTATTAATGTGTGTATATGTATTAATGTGTTTATATGTATTAATGTGTGTGTATATGTATTAATGTGTGTATATGTATTAATGTGTGTATATGTATTAATGTGTGTGTATATGTATTAATGTGTGTGTATATGTATTAATGTGTGTGTATATGTATTAATGTGTTTATATATGTATTAATGTGTGTGTATATGTATTAATGTGTGTATATGTATTAATGTGTGTATATGTATTAATGTGTGTATATGTATTAATGTGTGTGTATATGTATTAATGTGTGTATATGTATTAATGTGTGTGTATATGTATTAATGTGTGTGTATATGTATTAATGTGTGTATATGTATTAATGTGTGTATATGTATTAATGTGTGTATATGTATTAATGTGTGTGTATATGTATTAATGTGTGTGTGTTTAACAGAATGAATTCCCACATCAGTTCATGATCTTTAGAAAAAACTGTATTTCCTGTTTCCTGCTGTATTTCCTGTTTCCTGCTGTATTTCCTGCTGTATTTCCTGTTTCCTGCTGTATTTCCTGCTGTATTTCCTGTTTCCTGCTGTATTTCCTGTTTCCTGCTGTGTTTCCTGTTTCCTGCTGTGTTTCCTGTTTCCTGCTGTGTTTCCTGCTGTATTTCCTGTTTCCTGCTGTATTTCCTGCTGTATTTCCTGCTGTATTTCCTGTTTCCTGCTGTATTTCCTGTTTCCTGCTGTATTTCCTGCTGTATTTCCTGTTTCCTGCAGCTCTTCAACCAATCAGACATCTTTGGGCGTCCAGTCTGTTTCCTGCTGAGTCAGCTCTTCTCGTCCAATGGGAGCCTCCTTCTGACCCAGCTGTCAATCACCTGGTTGTCCAATGGCGTCCTGAGACGCGTCCACCCAACAGCTGCTGGACCAGAGTGGGCGTGGCCAACAGCTCCACCGTCATTAAAGGTGCAGTAACCTCGAAAATATGGAATATTGAATATTTGTAATTAATATGTATAAATATTTAATATTTGTAATTAATATGTATAAATATTTAATATTTGTAATTAATATGTATAAATATTTAATATTCCTTCCTAACCCGAAGCAGCAGAGATGATGATGAGATGTAACATGAAGATTAATAAACATCCTGCTGTGTGTATTAATGTGTATTAATGTGTATTAATGTGTGTATTAATGTGTATTAATGTGTGTATTAATGTGTATTAATGTGTGTATTAACGTGTATTAATGTGTATTAATGTGTGTTAATGTGTATTAATGTGTGTTGTGTATTAATGTGTATTAATGTGTGTTAATGTGTGTATTAACGTGTATTAATGTGTATTAATGTGTGTATTAATGTGTGTTAATGTGTATTAATGTGTATTAATGTGTATTAATGTGTGTTAATGTGTATTAATGTGTATTAATGTGTGTTAATGTGTGTTAATGTGTATTAATGTGTATTAATGTGTATTAATGTGTGTTAATGTGTATTAATGTGTGTGTGTATTAGATATTGATCCTGATGACATCATCATCATCAGTTTGTTTCCTGTTGATCTTCATCATCAATGTGGAGCAGCTCAGTCACTGAGAGTCAGTCTGGAGGAGGGAGGTAAAACCAATCAATCAATCAATCAATCAATCAATCAATCAATCAACCAATCATCTATCATCTATAAAGCACATTTTAAAACCAACTGAAATTGACCAGTTAATTAAAAACATAAAGACTAATCATAGAAACTAATTAATAACCAGAGTCATTAACATCTAAAGTAAAATCTAGATTTAAAGAGTCAATTTATTTACTTTTATGATCATTATCGCTATAAATATTTTAATTCTCCCCCTCGAACCTTGGATTTTATTTTTCAGCTTGGGATGCTTCACTTCCTGTTTACATCGTGTTGCCTAGCAACACTAAATCAGCCAGATTCCTGGTGTTTTTGTTGTGTTTTGTTGTTTTTTAGCTCTGGTGGAGGCGGGGGGGCTGGTGGTGGTGGGCGTGTCTGAAACCACGGTGACGGCTGAGTGGGCGTGGCAGAGGAAGTCTGGACCAATCAGAGTGAAGAGATACGAAGTGATGCTGAGGAACGATGGAGACACACAAGGTAGGTTTAATTAAACCTGAGATTTAATTAATATTTAATTCACATGTCAGAAATAAAACATGACGCCAGGTTTTATTACAGATTAAAGACAAACATATTTTTTATCCATGAATGAAGCTGGTGCAGGTCTGAGATAGAGGTCCAGGTCTGAGATAGAGGTCCAGGTCTGAGATAGAGGTCCAGGTCTGAGATAGAGGTCCAGGTCTGAGATAGAGGTCCAGGTCTGAGATAAAGGTCTCTGGTGTTTCAGTCCTTCAGGTCCATCCGGACCAGAACCAGCACACCTTCCTCCAGTTGAAACCCAGAACTGAATATTCTCTGCTGCTTTTGGCTGATCAGCTGCCGAGGAACATTATTACTGTCACCACTAACTCTGGTTAGTTCATTATTAATTATTATTATTATTATTATTATTATTATTATTACTGTCACCACTAACTCTGGTTAGTTCATTATTAATTATTATTAATTATTATTATTATTATTATTATTACTGTCACCACTAACTCTGGTTAGTTCATTATTATTATTTATTATTATTATTAATTATTATTATTATTGTTGTATTGTATTATTATTATTATTATTATTATTATTATTATACTACCACATCAGTTTAGTTCATTATTTATTAGTATTTAATTTGATTAAAATTAATTTGGTCTTTTTCTGTAATTTACTGATAAATCGTTGTTATTTTTATTTGATGGTGTTTCAGACGTTCTGATCACAGCGATGACAGCCACGTCTCTGCTGGTCCTGATCCTCCTCATCATCTCAGTCCTGACCAGGACCAGGACCAGGTGAGTTCCCTGCAGGTTCATAGTCCCCCAGTCTGAACCTCCATCTGAGACCTGAACCCTGTGTCCTGTGGTCCGCTTCAGGTGGTTTTTCTTCCCGCCCGTCTCCAGTCCTCGAGGCAGCACCGCCGGCCAATGGCTGATGGACCTGAACCAACAGGTGAGTCCACCTGGTCTGGTTCACACCTGAACCTGGTCTAGACTTACAAAAAGGAGGTCTAATCAGGTTGATCAGGTTTACTGATAAATGTCTTCCAGGTCCAGCAGAGACCTGCACAGAGACACATCCTGGACATCCAGGACTTCGAGGTGACAGATGTTCTGGGAGAGGAAAGTCTGATCCTGGTGGGACCAGATCCACATCTGTGCCTCAAACAAGTCCTCATCAAGCTGGAGGCTCAGTACCTTTCTGATGTCACAACCGAGCAGCTGCTTTCTCCAAAAGAGAGACCACCAGGGACCAGACAAGAGGAGAGACCACCAGGAGCCAGACTAGGACCCAGACCAGGGTCCAGTGGCAGCAGCTTTCCCCAGAACCAGGAGGACCCGTCTGTAATCAGGCTTTTGCAGCAACTCCAGGCAGCTGCTGGCTGTGGTGGGCTGAGCTGTGAAGCAGAATATGGTCTCTGTCCTGGACCAGCCCCTAGTCCAGGCCCTGGTCTCTGTCCTGGTCCAGGCCCTGGTCTCTGTCCTGGACCAGCCCCTAGTCCAGGCCCTGGTCTCTGTCCTGGTCCAGGCCCTGGTCTCTGTCCTGGACCAGCCCCTGGTCCAGGCCCTGGTCTCTGTCCTGGACCAGCCCCTAGTCCAGGCCCTGGTCTCTGTCCTGGTCCAGGCCCTGGTCTCTGTCCTGGTCCAGGCCCTGGTCTCTGTCCTGGTCCAGGCCCTGGTCTGTGTGAGGCAGACTACGTGGTGGACTCTGGGGACCCGGGTCTGGTCTGTGACATGAGTTACATCACAAACTGCAGATGAAGACGCAGCATCTTCAGCTCGTTGAGATTCACAGAATCAGCATCAAATATTTTGATTTGGATTTTTTTTCTTTGTTCTAAGCAGAAAATCTTTGGTCTAAAATTTCAACAATTAGTTTTGTTCATTTTTAAAAAGTAAATGTGTAAATTCTGATTCCAGGTTTTGAAATGTGATTATTTTCTCCTTCGTTATAGGAAACTAAAGATCTTTGATCAATGATCAATACTTAATACTTAATGTTCTGATATTTCAAAACAGATCAAAAATGAAAATAGTTGTTAGTTTCAGCTGTTTTGGTCATAAAATCAATTAATTGGCTGTTTGGTTTGTAAAATAATGTCAAATGTCTTTTTGTCCAAAGATCATCAGTTTATTATTATAGAGACTAAAGAAACAGGAAATAATCAGAGAAGAGAAGCTGGAACCAGAGAATTTACACGTTTTCTACTTCATCAGTTCTATCTGTGATATTTATGGTGAAGACGTGAACTACAGATTTAAATTTTAATAAAGTTGGTGTTTTTTTAAACAACCTTTGACAAATCCTACTTGAAAATCAAAATGTGAACTTTGGCTTGTTCCTTTGTTACCAAGCTTGTATTTTAACAGTAAATAAATAGTATGAAGTCCAACCAGGGGTCAGAGGTTAGAGTTGATGCTGAGCCAGTGTCTGATCAGCTGGTGAGCTATGGTCTGTGGTGGGGGGACGCTGAAGGTGGATCCAGATCCTCTGGACAGAGACTCCAGAACCTGACACGACACAACAGGAACCAGAAATTAGACCGGTCCAGGTTTAACTGGATGTTCTGTTCTATTCTGGGCTCAGTTTAGATCCTCATGTTGGGTTTATTAAGGATTTCCTGACAGTAAAACTAGTTTGATGAGACATGTTTGTACCTGTTGCCATGGGAACCAGTGAGCCTCCTCAATCTCGTTCTTGTCCACCCTGATGTCAGTCGTCATGGCGACGGCAAGGCAGCCAATCATGAGACTGGAGGGCATCGGCCACGGCTGGCATGTCACGTACTGGACCGCGCTGACCTGAACGCCGCTTTCCTCTTCTGTCTCCCTCCGAACTGCCGCCTCCAACGTCTCCCCTGGAACCAGGAAACAAGGACTGGAGTCAGGAAACCGAGGACTGGAGTCAGGAAACGAGGACCGGAGTCAGGAAACGAGGACTGGAGTCAGGGAACCGAGGACTGGAGTCAGGAAACCGAGGACTGGAGTCAGGAAACCGAGGACCAGACCAGAGGAGCCGAGGACCGGAGTCAGGAAACAAGGACCGGAGTCAGGAAACAAGGACTGGAGTCAGGAAACCGAGGACTGGAGTCAGGAAACGAGGACCGGAGTCAGGGAAACGAGGACCGGAGTCAGGGAAACCAAGGACCGGAGTCAGGAAACAAGGACTGGAGTCAGGGAACCGAGGACTGGAGCCAGGAAACGAGGACCGGAGTCAGGGAAACGAGGACCGGAGTCAGGGAACCGAGGACTGGAGTCAGGAAACAAGGACTGGAGTCAGGAAACCGAGGACTGGAGTCAAGAAACCGAGGACTGGAGTCAGGAAACGAGGACCGGAGTCAGGGAAACGAGGACCGGAGTCAGGGAAACCAAGGACCGGAGTCAGGAAACAAGGACTGGAGTCAGGGAACCGAGGACTGGAGTCAGGAAACAAGGACTGGAGTCAGGAAACCGAGGACTGGAGTCAGGAAACCGAGGACCGGAGTCAGGAAAACAAGGATTGGAGTTTTGACTCTTTATCTCAATTTTTTGAAAACTTTAAATGAGTAAAATTATCTGCCAACAGAATAATTAAAAGATTATTATATTCAATATTTGATTATTTGTACTAAATACAAGATATTTTTCTCTGATTTTGTTTTTGCAGTGTAGGTTTATTTAAAGAAAAAAACTGGAGCTCAAACGTGTGTGTATATAAGTGTGTGTGTGCGTGTGTGTGTGTGTGTGTGTGTGTGTGTATAAATGTGTGTGTATAAGTGTGTGTGTTACCAGGCTCTATGAATCCAGCCAGACAGGAGAACATTCCAACTGGAAACGTCTTCTTCCTTCCCAGTAAACACTGGTTTCTATCAGGGTGGATCACCAACATGATGACAACTGGATCTGAACACACACACACACACACACACACACACACACACACACACACACACACACACACACACACACACACACACACACACAACCTGTGGTGAAATTAACACACATTTCTTGTGTATTTTCATCAGATGTTTTAAATTACAATCAAAAAGGATCCTTCACTGGATGAGCGTCACTTTTATTTATCCTCCAGCTGCTGCCAGGTGTGTGTGTGTGTGTGTGTGTGTGTGTGTGTGTGTGTGTGTGTAGCATCCATCAGTGCTGTCTGCACTAAATGCAGAGACATCTGTTTCTTCATCCCCAGCAGCTCCTCTCCGCTCCTGTTTTAACCTGCTGGGTTACTCACTTTATTTAACTTTTAGCGTGTAGCTCAAATTACTGTCAAAGACGAAAAAAAACTATTGACTAAAATACTTTGGATTTCAGTCGACGAAATCTGTAATAAAATACTACAACTAAAATTCCAGGACTTTTCATTGACTAAACAACAAAGAATCCAAGTGGACTAAACGTGATGAACACCAGGACGTGGACAGCAGATTCAGACGTGTCGTAGACCAGGACTAGCGTTATCCTGGTGCAGGTCTTACCTACTCGGGGGTAGCAGGTGTTGTGGACTCCTTTCCGGCTGCAGCAGGAGGTGTTGAGGCAGCTCCTCTTGTATCCGGCCTCCTGACACTCTGTGCTGCTGCCACAGGTCGAACAGAAGCTGTAGCGGCTATGCCAGGCTAGCACGGAGCGAGCCTGGGCTACCACACCTGGACACGAGAAAGACAACGTCACCATGAACACAACGTCACCATGAACACAACGTCACCATGAACACAACGTCACCATGAACACGTCACCATGAACACAACGTCACCATGAACACAACGTCACCATGAACACAACGTCACCATGAACACATCACCATGAACACATCACCATGAACACAACGTAATCATGAACACAACGTCACCATGAACACAACGTCACCATGAACACAACGTCACCATGAACATGTCACCATGAACACAACGTAATCATGAACACAACGTCACCATGAACACAACGTCACCATGAACATGTCACCATGAACACAACGTCACCATGAACACATCACCATGAACACATCACCATGAACACAACATCACCATGAACACAACGTCACCATGAACACATCACCATGAACACAACATCACCATGAACACGTCACCATGAACACAACGTCACCATGAACACAACGTAATCATGAACACAACGTCACCATGAACACAACGTCACCATGAACATGTCACCATGAACACAACGTCACCATGAACACAACGTCACCATGAACACAACGTCACCATGAACATGTCACCATAAACACAACGTCACCATGAACATGTCACCATAAACACAACGTCACCATGAACATGTCACCATAAACACGTCACCATAAACACAACGTCACCATAAACACAACGTCACCATAAACACAACGTCACCATGAACATGTCACCATAAACACAACGTCACCATGAACATGTCACCATAAACACAACGTCACCATGAACATGTCACCATGAACACAACGTCACCATGAACATGTCACCATGAACATGTCACCATGAAC
Source organism: Lepturacanthus savala (assembly GCA_030544235.1). Taxonomy (NCBI): domain Eukaryota; kingdom Metazoa; phylum Chordata; class Actinopteri; order Scombriformes; family Trichiuridae; genus Lepturacanthus; species Lepturacanthus savala. The sequence goes on along the minus strand of CM060473.1, from coordinate 174,119 downwards.
ATGTCACCATAAACACAACGTCACCATGAACACGTCACCATAAACACAACGTCACCATGAACGTCACCATGAACATGTCACCATGAACATGTCACCATAAACACAACGTCACCATGAACACGTCACCATGAACATGTCACCATAAACACAACGTCACCATGAACACGTCACCATAAACACAACGTCACCATGAACAACGTCACCATGAACATGTCACCATGAACATGTCACCATAAACACAACGTCACCATGAACACGTCACCATAAACACAAGGTCACCATGAACACGTCACCATGAACACAACGTCACCATGAACATGTCACCATGAACACAACGTCACCATGAACATGTCACCATAAACACAACGTCACCATGAACACAACGTCACCATGAACACAACGTCACCATGAACATGTCACCATGAACACAACGTCACCATGAACACATCACCATGAACACATCACCATGAACACAACGTCACCATGAACACAACGTCACCATGAACACAACGTCACCATGAACACAACATCACCATGAACATGTCACCATGAACACGTCACCATGAACACAACGTCACCATGAACACAACGTAATCATGAACACAACGTCACCATGAACATGTCACCATAAACACAACGTCACCATGAACACAACGTCACCATAAACACGTCACCATAAACACAACGTCACCATAAACACAACGTCACCATGAACATGTCACCATAAACACAACGTCACCATGAACATGTCACCATAAACACAACGTCACCATGAACATGTCACCATGAACATGTCACCATAAACACAACGTCACCATGAACACGTCACCATAAACACAACGTCACCATGAACAACGTCACCATGAACATGTCACCATGAACATGTCACCATAAACACAACGTCACCATGAACACGTCACCATAAACACAACGTCACCATGAACAACGTCACCATGAACATGTCACCATAAACATGTCACCATAAACACAACGTCACCATGAACACGTCACCATAAACACAACGTCACCATGAACAACGTCACCATGAACATGTCACCATAAACACAAGGTCACCATGAACACGTCACCATGAACACATCGTCACCATGAACACAACATCACCATGAACACAACGTCACCATGAACACAACGTCACCATGAACATGTCACCATAAACACGTCACCATAAACACAACGTCACCATAAACACAACGTCACCATGAACATGTCACCATAAACACAACGTCACCATGAACATGTCACCATAAACACAACGTCACCATGAACATGTCACCATGAACACAACGTCACCATGAACATGTCACCATGAACATGTCACCATGAACATGTCACCATAAACACAACGTCACCATGAACACGTCACCATAAACACAACGTCACCATGAACAACGTCACCATGAACATGTCACCATAAACACAAGGTCACCATGAACACGTCACCATGAACACATCGTCACCATGAACACAACATCACCATGAACACAACGTCACCATGAACACAACGTCACCATAAACACAACGTCACCATGAACACAACGTCACCATGAACACAATGTCACCATGAACATGTCACCATAAACACAACGTCACCATGAACATGTCACCATAAACACGTCACCATGAACACATCGTCACCATGAACACAACGTCACCATGAACACATCGTCACCATGAACACAACGTCACCATGAACACAACGTCACCATAAACACAACGTCACCATGAACACATCGTCACCATGAACACAACGTCACCATGAACACAACGTCACCATGAACATGTCACCATGAACACAACGTCACCATGAACATGTCACCATAAACACAACGTCACCATGAACACATCGTCACCATGAACACAACGTCACCATAAACACAACGTCACCATGAACACAACGTCACCATGAACATGTCACCATGAACATGTCACCATAAACACAACGTCACCATGAACACGTCACCATAAACACAACGTCACCATGAACAACGTCACCATGAACATGTCACCATGAACATGTCACCATAAACACAACGTCACCATGAACACGTCACCATAAACACAACGTCACCATGAACAACGTCACCATGAACATGTCACCATGAACATGTCACCATAAACACAACGTCACCATGAACACGTCACCATAAACACAAGGTCACCATGAACACGTCACCATGAACACAACGTCACCATGAACACGTCACCATGAACACAACGTCACCATGAACATGTCACCATGAACACAACGTCACCATGAACATGTCACCATAAACACAACGTCACCATGAACACAACGTCACCATGAACACAACGTCACCATGAACACAACGTCACCATGAACATGTCACCATGAACACAACGTCACCATGAACACAACGTCACCATGAACACAACGTCACCATGAACACAACGTCACCATGAACACAACGTCACCATGAACACAACGTCACCATGAACATGTCACCATGAACACAACGTCACCATGAACACATCACCATGAACACATCACCATGAACACAACGTCACCATGAACACATCGTCACCATGAACACAACGTCACCATGAACACAACGTCACCATGAACATGTCACCATGAACACAACGTCACCATGAACACATCACCATGAACACATCACCATAAACACAACGTCACCATGAACACATCGTCACCATGAACACAACGTCACCATGAACACAACGTCACCATGAACATGTCACCATGAACACAACGTCACCATGAACATGTCACCATAAACACAACGTCACCATGAACACATCGTCACCATGAACACAACGTCACCATAAACACAACGTCACCATGAACAACGTCACCATGAACACAATGTCACCATGAACATGTCACCATGAACATGTCACCATGAACATGTCACCATAAACACAACGTCACCATGAACACGTCACCATAAACACAACGTCACCATGAACAACGTCACCATGAACATGTCACCATGAACATGTCACCATAAACACAACGTCACCATGAACACGTCACCATAAACACAACGTCACCATGAACAACGTCACCATGAACAACGTCACCATGAACACGTCACCATAAACACAAGGTCACCATGAACACGTCACCATGAACACAACGTCACCATGAACAACGTCACCATGAACATGTCACCATGAACATGTCACCATAAACACAACGTCACCATGAACACGTCACCATAAACACAAGGTCACCATGAACACGTCACCATAAACACAACGTCACCATGAACAACGTCACCATGAACATGTCACCATGAACATGTCACCATAAACACAACGTCACCATGAACACGTCACCATAAACACAAGGTCACCATGAACACGTCACCATGAACACAACGTCACCATGAACACGTCACCATGAACACGTCACCATGAACACAACGTCACCATGAACATGTCACCATGAACACAACGTCACCATGAACATGTCACCATAAACACAACGTCACCATGAACACAACGTCACCATGAACACAACGTCACCATGAACACAACGTCACCATGAACATGTCACCATGAACACAACGTCACCATGAACACAACGTCACCATGAACACAACGTCACCATGAACATGTCACCATGAACACAACGTCACCATGAACACATCACCATGAACACATCACCATGAACACAACGTCACCATGAACACAACGTCACCATGAACACATCACCATGAACACAACATCACCATGAACACGTCACCATGAACACAACGTCACCATGAACACAACGTAATCATGAACACAACGTCACCATGAACACAACGTCACCATGAACACAACGTCACCATGAACATGTCACCATGAACACAACGTCACCATGAACATGTCACCATAAACACAACGTCACCATGAACACAACGTCACCATGAACACAACGTCACCATGAACACAACGTCACCATGAACACAACGTCACCATGAACATGTCACCATGAACACAACGTCACCATGAACACAACGTCACCATGAACATGTCACCATAAACACAACGTCACCATGAACACAACGTCACCATGAACACAACGTCACCATGAACACAACGTCACCATGAACACAACGTCACCATAAACACGTCACCATAAACACAACGTCACCATAAACACAACGTCACCATGAACATGTCACCATAAACACAACGTCACCATGAACACGTCACCATAAACACAACGTCACCATGAACAACGTCACCATGAACATGTCACCATAAACACAACGTCACCATGAACACGTCACCATAAACACGTCACCATGAACAACGTCACCATGAACATGTCACCATGAACATGTCACCATAAACACAACGTCACCATGAACATGTCACCATAAACACAACGTCACCATGAACATGTCACCATAAACACAACGTCACAATGAACATGTCACCATGAACACGTCACCATGAACACGTCACCATGAACACATCGTCACCATGAACACAACGTCACCATGAACACAACGTCACCATGAACATGTCACCATAAACACAACATCACCATGAACACAACGTCACCATGAACACAACGTCACCATGAACACAACGTCACCATGAACACAACGTCACCATGAACATGTCACCATAAACACAACGTCACCATGAACATGTCACCATAAACACAACGTCACCATGAACACATCGTCACCATGAACACAACGTCACCATGAACACAACGTCACCATAAACACAACGTCACCATGAACACATCGTCACCATGAACACAACGTCACCATGAACACAACGTCACCATGAACATGTCACCATGAACACAACGTCACCATGAACATGTCACCATAAACACAACGTCACCATGAACATGTCACCATGAACACATCGTCACCATGAACACAACGTCACCATAAACACAACGTCACCATGAACAACGTCACCATGAACACAACGTCACCATGAACATGTCACCATAAACACAACGTCACCATGAACACATCGTCACCATGAACAGCAGAGTAAGATGAATGAATGTACGTATTTATGTTTCTGGTAGTTCTGGTTGTTCTGGTTTCTGGTGGTTCAAGTGGTTTCTGGTTGTTCTGGTTTCTGGTGGTTCTGGTGGTTCTAGGGGTTCTAGTGGTTCTGGACTCTTCCTCACCTGCCTCTTCCTCATTGAGCTTCAGCAGGTCTCTGGAGGGCATCATAGGGAAGGAGCAGGTCTTCTCTCTGCAGAGTTTAACCAGATCAGCTGCATCTTCATCTGTGCTGATGGCAAACCAGGCAGGAGGCTCCCAGACCCCCACACAGGAGGAGCAGGAGGAGGAGCAGGAGGAGGAGCAGGAGGAGGAGGAGGAGCAGGAGGAGGAGCAGGAGGAGGTTTTCCTCCTCTCCACCCCCAGGAAGACGAGCAGCGTAGCCGGTTGGTGAAGGAGATGTTTAACAGCTTCATATGTGAAGCGACTCAACCTGCTCTGGTTCTGTTGGAGTAAAATAAAACATTGTCATTAACATTTAATAAAACCTTAAATTAGTCATGAAAGCTGCAACTATTGTGATCAATCTATCGATTATTGAACGGTTATTGGTTCATTAAATGGTGTAAATGTGGATCAGTGTTTCCAAAGATGAAGATTCAACATAAAATGTCTTTTTTTGTCCAAAGATCATCAGTTTATTATTATAGAGACTAAAGAAACCAGGAAATAATCAGAGAAGAGAAGCTGGAACCAGAGAATTTACACATTTACTAATTAATCAATGACTGAACTGATTATCAGAATAGTTGTTGATCAATGTGACAGTTGGTAACTAATCAATTAATCGACTAATCGTTGCAGCTCTAATTTAAAGGAGAAACTCAGAGCTTTTACTGACAGAAAAACTACAAATTATCACATTTGAGAAGATGAAACTATCAAAAGTTTGACATTTAAATGACTCGAATCCATTAATACATTATTAGACTCGTTGGTGATTAATGTGACAATTAATCAACTTAAGTTGCTGCAGCTCTACTCGTCTTACAACTTATAACGGGACTATTAGATAACTATTAGATAACTATTAGATAACTATTAGATAACTATTAGATAACTATTAGATAACTATTAGATAACTATTAGATAACTATTAGATAACTATTAGATAACTATTAGATAACTATTAGATAACTATTAGATAACTATTAGATAACTATTAGATAACTCTGGTATTCATGAAGATGGTTTTTGTGTTGAAATGTGTTTTAATGGTTCTTGAACATGAAGACGTTCTACTTTAAAAGTTGTCTTATTTAAATTAACCTTTGACAAAACCTCCAAAATGTTGTTGACATTTTTTTAAAAATGACTCCAATCAGACATTAAAGGAAGTTTTACATCCTCCTGAGTTTAAAGTGGATTCTTGTCTGTTTATCTGGGTTTAGGGTTCTTAATATATATATATATATATATATATATATATATATATATATATATATATATATATATATATAATAAGATAATTCTGATCAGTAACTTAAAGCTATGAACTGTTAAATCATTAAAACCTATGAGTCTTTGTCATTATATACATAAAATTAAAAATATATAATTTATGACGTGATAATAAACAACTTAGGAAAAAG
>CM060473.1:150000-165000 GCA_030544235.1 Lepturacanthus savala | reverse complement strand
TATGTTCCTGTTGCCCTGATGAAGCGGATATTGATTTATTCCCTCTAAAATAATAATATTAATAATAATAATAATAATTAGTCCTGTCAGTCAATTAAAAAAATGAATCAAATTAATTACAGGATTTTGTAATTAATTTTATTGTCATATCTGCTAAAGGTCTCCTGCTAAAGAATTAGAATTCTAGGATATTAATAAATTGTAGTGATGACTAATCAGTTGAATCCAGTAAGAAGAGAAGATGTGAAATCCAGTGTTTTATTGGTGAACTGTGCTTCATGAATTAAAAGTAAAGGTCCAGCACATTAATAATTAGGTGCATTATTCAGAAATGTAAAACAAATACACAGATTCAGTTAAATAAATAAAATAAAGCCGTCTCAAATAATCAATTAAGCTGAATACAACAATTCAGAAATGAATAATAGAAGTCGTATATTTTTGCTGCATTGTTCCATCATTTTGGTCGGTGAGAACAAACACGTGTGGTTTGAACCAATCAGAATTAACGATGCTGATAACGTGACCACATGTCCATCGACCAACCACAAACGCATTTGTTCAGCTCGGCTCGCGTTGCATAGCAACCAGAGACGGCAAACGGCACAGACACTGAAACAGCGTAATTACACTGAAACCAGCAGTAGAATCGTTGCAGCTTTAATGTCACTAATGTGACTTTAGTTCCCTCCAGGACCAGGATCGGACGCCCCTGCTTTAGTGCATCGTTGTCTTTATTTAACAGGATGTTGACAGGAAGCTTCTTCTTCTTTTCAACGGAACGCCGTTCCGCTCGTGAATCTTCTAACGGAATGTAGTTCCGGTCGGTTCCGGTTCACTTTCACCCCTGACCTCGCCACCGTTGATACTCATAATTAATTGAGTTAAATTTTTTAACGCGTCAAATTGTGGCGTAATTCATCAATTGAATTAAGGCGTTAAAATGACAGCACTGATAACAATAATTGTGTAGACTTCCTACCCGTGGGACAGCAGCGTCTCGGCCACGTCTCGGTGTCCGTGGCGAGCGGCGAGCATCAGCGCCGTCCAGCCGCCGGTTCCGGTCCGGTCCAGGAGAGACGGGACCTGGGTCAGCAGAGACCTGACCTGGTTCAGGTGACCCCTGGCTGCAGAGTCCAGGAACATGTCCAACAGGTCAGCAGGCAGCTGGTCACTCATCTGTCAGGGAATAAAAAATGAAGCAATTATCAGGGATTCAATGAATATTTGGAGAGTTTTTAATGTTTTTACTGTAAAACAAGACATTTAAAGACTTTAATCAACAGTTTTTCTAAACCTGTATTTCTAATATTTGAAGATGAAGCCAAACACCTGAAAGTGTTGATTTATTCTCTATATTTAACATTTTTATTTTAAAAAATCATCCTGGTTCATATGGTGGTGTTTTATTAATAACTCTGATATTCTCCATTTTTATTATATAATAAATATATTTAAGGAAAAATTACCACAAATGTAGAATTAAAAACATCTCCTTCCTTTGGTTTCTTAATGATTTTTAATCACTAACAATATCAGTAAAATGGCAAGAAAGACATGTACATATAAATGTTCTTGTTGGTTTAAGGTATTTGCTCCTATATTCTAATAATCTAATATCTGCAAAGATTAAGATGGAAATTATTATTATCTTTTGTTTTGAAATAACGTGTATTGTGTTGTATGTTCTTCTTTGTTCAGTTAAATAAATAAATAAAAACTAACCCTCATGAAACTACCTACAAGTCATTAATTATCATTAACTAATAATTAATTTATTCATTAACTCTGATAGTAAATTTTTGTGAACCAAATTAAATTACTAAAATAAAACTAGAAACAGCTTTAAACTGTCGATTAAACGCTCTGGGGCACAAAATATATGCAATAAACCCTCCGAACTATGACCTGAAGTCTGAAATCCGAGGAGCACCTGAACGCAGCAGCACCTTACGTTAAACAGCTGGAGAAACACGTGACCGGTTAATAGAGTAAAAGTCATAGTTCCATAATAATAAGTGGGTCTAAACGCTGCAAATAGTGAGTAATGATAACTTATTCACTTTGTGCTTATATATATGTAAATAACGTTAACGTCTCCTGACCGTGTTCTTCTTATGGTTCACTAGGTGAAGTCTCATGAGTTAGCTTAAGCTAACTATAGCCACTTGTTAGTTGGTAACAGAATCTTACAGCCACACTTTATTACGGTTTATTACACTTTATTATTTTCTTACCTTCCTTTAAATCAGTTTCTGTCCGTGAGTTTGTTTGTTGTCTCGGGTAAAGAAGCCGTGGTGCGTTCAGGAACATATCTCCAGCTCGACACGCTATTGGTCAGCGCTCAGTCTCTGCCGCCGCTGATTGGCTGCCGTCCGTTCACTGAACAGAAATGTGCGGCTTTCAAGGGCTCCTTAAAACGTCGGTATTTAGAGTTTTCTGAGTAATTAAAGCTCTAACTGTAATTGAAGTTTCCTTATTGTATGTTCGTTTTTATCTTTTAATATTTTCTTTTACGACAAATATTATTTCTTCCTGGATTTAAAAGTGACTACTATGACTATGTGAAGATAGAAAAATACTGTGCATTAAAAATGTCATAAAATGGATTAAATTCACCCAAAATTGTTTATAATTTAAAGAATATGTTGTTTTAATTAATGACTAATTCATTTTAATCAAAAACAAGGATTTGTAAAAAATATTCTGCCTTTTTTGGTAAATAAATTGTTTAATAAAACATAAAATTTGACCAACCTCTGTTTCTTCAGAAGTAATTTATAAATAATTTTATTAAAAGACAACTGAAAACAGGCTTGAGCGAAACATGTGATTTAGTTAATATTTTAATAAAATAATGTACAAAATAATTATGTTACCAGAGATACAGTCTCTCACTAATTTAAACCCAGTGGAAAAAATACAATTTCATAATTACAGGTCATTCTGAAACTTAAATTTCCTCACGATCAAACATTAAAACTAGACAAAATAAGTTAATATTCACTGTTACTCTCATTCATGTAGAACACACCTTACTGAAAAAGAAAAATACATTTAAATGTTGATTAATTCGTTAAAAAGAATAGAGTTGGATTAAAATTAGACAAAATTTACAGTTAAACTGTACTTTACAGCAGAGTTGACACTAAAACTAAAGCACAATATCTGTTGTAATAAATAGACCCACACTGTGTGTATGTGTGTGCGTGTGAGGATGTGCGTGCATGTGTGTGTGCGTGCGTGTGTGCGTGCATGTGTGTGTGTGCGCGTGCGTGTGTGTGTGTGTGCATGTGTGTGCATGCATGTGTGTGTGCGTGCGTGTGTGTGTGTGTGCATGTGTGTGCGTGCATGTGTGTGTGTGTGCGTGCGTGTGTGTGTGTGCGTGCGTGTGTGTGTGTGCGTGCGTGTGTGCGTGCATGTGTGTGTGCGTGCGTGTGTGTGTTATGAGTAGAAGGTCAGGACACTCTGGTGATTCCCTCTAACCAGCAGCAGAGGAGGCAGATCTTTGGACAAAGTCTCCAACCAACACATGTACAAAGCACTGGACACGGTTCCCTTCCTGGCCAGAGGCATGCTCCTGGAAATATAAACATATAAACATGTATAAAACAGAGAGAAGATCATTTATAGATAGATGGTGATTAATGTGAATGACTAATTGTTGCAGCTCTACTCGTCTTATAAATGTGAATATTAATGGACTTTTAATCATGAAGATGGTTGAAGTTGATGGTTCAGCTGAGATATTAAGTCTTTAAAAGTTGTTTTTTTTATTTAATAACCTTTAACAAATCCTCCATTAAAATCAAAATGTCTGACATTTTCTTCTTAAAATGACACGATGATCAATTGTTGATTGTTATATTTTGCAGCTTTAATAACTTTAATAACTCAGTCCATATTAATTATCATGAATTCTGGGATAAATCCTTTTATTTTTATCTTCGTTAAGTTACTTTAGATCAGTCCTGTTAAATAATGGAGCGAATCACAAATAATTATAATCAACATCACTTTAATATGAAAGAAGATTAAAGAAACCAGAAAATAATCAGCTGGAACCAGAGAATTTAGACGTTAGAAGAGTTGACGAGAGAATAATGTGACAATTCAATGGTGAAACCACTGACCTCCACTGGATCTGTTACATGTTACATGTTACATGTTACATGTAATGAAACCACTGACCTCCACTGGATCTGTTACATGTTACATGTTACATGTTACATGTAATGAAACCACTGACCTCCACTGGATCTGTTACATGTTACATGTTACATGTAATGAAACCACTGACCTCCACTGGATCTGTTACATGTTACATGTTACATGTTACATGTTACATGTAATGAAACCACTGACCTCCACTGGATCTGTTACATGTTACATGTAATGAAACCACTGACCTCCACTGGATCTGTTACATGTTACATGTTACATGTTACATGTAATGAAACCACTGACCTCCACTGGATCTGTTACATGTTACATGTAATGAAACCACTGACCTCCACTGGATCTGTTACATGTTACATGTTACATGTAATGAAACCACTGACCTCCACTGGATCTGTTACATGTTACATGTTACATGTAATGAAACCACTGACCTCCACTGGATCTGTTACATGTTACATGTTACATGTTACATGTAATGAAACCACTGACCTCCACTGGATCTGTTACATGTTACATGTTACATGTAATGAAACCACTGACCTCCACTGGATCTGTTACATGTTACATGTTACATGTAATGAAACCACTGACCTCCACTGGATCTGTTACATGTTACATGTAATGAAACCACTGACCTCCACTGGATCTGTTACATGTTACATGTTACATGTAATGAAACCACTGACCTCCACTGGATCTGTTACATGTTACATGTTACATGTTACATGTAATGAAACCACTGACCTCCACTGGATCTGTTACATGTTACATGTAATGAAACCACTGACCTCCACTGGATCTGTTACATGTTACATGTTACATGTTACATGTTACATGTAATGAAACCACTGACCTCCACTGGATCTGTTACATGTTACATGTTACATGTAATGAAACCACTGACCTCCACTGGATCTGTTACATGTTACATGTTACATGTAATGAAACCACTGACCTCCACTGGATCTGTTACATGTTACATGTTACATGTAATGAAACCACTGACCTCCACTGGATCTGTTACATGTTACATGTAATGAAACTACAGATCTCATGTATATTAACATTTTTTTAGATTAACATTTAGATTAACATGTATATTAACATGTATATTAACGTGTAGATTAACATGTAGATTAACATGTATATTAAAGTGTATATTAACATGTAGATTAACATGTTATGTAAAATGTGTATTAACATGTATATTAACATGTAGATTAACATGTTATGTAAAATGTGTATTAACATGTAGATTAACATTTAGATTAACATATATATTAACACGTATATTAACATGTAGATTAACATGTAGATTAACATGTAGTCTTAAAGGATCATGTCTTACATAACGATGAGTTTAGCCGTGCTGGAATGTTCCTTCATCAACACGTATATTAACATGTATATTAACATGTATACTAACATGTAGATTAACATGTATATTAACATGTATACTAACATGTAGATTAACATGTATATTAACATGTATACTAACATGTAGATTAACATGTATATTAACATGTATACTAACATGTAGATTAACATGTATATTAACATGTATACTAACATGTAGATTAACATGTATATTAACATGTAGTCTTAAAGGATCATGTCTTACATGACAATGAGTTTAGCCGTGCTGGAATGTTCCTTCATCAACTCGTTGAGTCTGATCTGACGATTGGTCTGAAACACAAACAACAGCAGCTCAGCTGGGCTGTGATTGGTTGTTTGTTCCTGCGGCAGCCTGTGATTGGCTGAGACAGACCTTGGCCTTGTAGAGCTCCAGCTCGTTATCAGTGATCCTCCAGGGTTCCTGAGCCTTCAGCTGCTCTGCTGCTGCCTGGTCCAGATCATCCTCCTTCAGCCGGAACGGCTCCATCAGCTCCTTAAAACTCAGTTTACTGACAGAAAAACAAGAAGTATCACATTAATTCACTCAGGTAATGATGATAAATAATTAATATCACATTAATTCACTCAGGTAATGATGATAAATAATTAATATCACATTAATTCACCCAGGTAATGATGATAAATAATTAATATCACATTAATTCACTCAGGTAATGATGATAAATAATTAATATCACATTAATTCACTCAGGTAATGATGATAAATAATTAATATCACATTAATTCACTCAGGTAATGATGATAAATAATGAATATCACATTAATTAACTCAGGTAATGATGATAAATAATTAATATCACATTAATTAACTCAGGTAATGATGATAAATAATTAATATCACATTAATTCACTCAGGTAATGATGATAAATAATTAATATCACATTAATTAACTCAGGTAATGATGATAAATAATTAATATCACATTAATTAACTCAGGTAATGATGATAAATAATTAATATCACATTAATTAACTCAGGTAATGATGATAAATAATTAATATCACATTAATTAACTCAGGTAATGATGATAAATAATGAATATCACATTAATTAACTCAGGTAATGATGATAAATAATGAATATCACATTAATTCACTCAGGTAATGATGATAAATAATTAATATCACATTAATTAACTCAGGTAATGATTATAAATAATTAATATCACATTAATTAACTCAGGTAATGATGATAAATAATAAATATCACATTAATTAACTCAGGTAATGATGATAAATAATTAATATCACATTAATTAACTCAGGTAATGATGATAAATAATAAATATCACATTAATTAACTCAGGTAATGATGATAAATAATGAATATCACATTAATTAACTCAGGTAATGATGATAAATAATGAATATCACATTAATTCACTCAGGTAATGATGATAAATAATTAATATCACATTAATTAACTCAGGTAATGATGATAAATAATTAATATCACATTAATTAACTCAGGTAATGATTATAAATAATTAATATCACATTAATTAACTCAGGTAATGATGATAAATAATTAATATCACATTAATTAACTCAGGTAATGATGATAAATAATTAATATCACATTAATTAACTCAGGTAATGATGATAAATAATTAATATCACATTAATTAACTCAGGTAATGATGATAAATAATTAATATCACATTAATTAACTCAGGTAATGATGATAAATAATAAATATCACATTAATTAACTCAGGTAATGATGATAAATAATTAATATCACATTAATTCACTCAGGTAATGATGATAAATAATTAATATCACATTAATTAACTCAGGTAATGATGATAAATAATGAATATCACATTAATTAACTCAGGTAATGATTATAAATAATTAATATCACATTAATTAACTCAGGTAATGATGATAAATAATGAATATCACATTAATTAACTCAGGTAATGATGATAAATAATTAATATCACATTAATTAACTCAGGTAATGATGATAAATAATTAGTATCACATTAATTAACTCAGGTAATGATGATAAATAATAAATATCACATTAATTAACTCAGGTAATGATGATAAATAATAAATATCACATTAATTAACTCAGGTAATGATGATAAATAATAAATATCACATTAATTAACTCAGGTAATGATGATAAATAATAAATATCACATTAATTAACTCAGGTAATGATGATAAATAATTAATATCACATTAATTAACTCAGGTAATGATTATAAATAATTAATATCACATTAATTAACTCAGGTAATGATGATAAATAATTAATATCACATTAATTAACTCAGGTAATGATGATAAATAATGAATATCACATTAATTAACTCAGGTAATGATTATAAATAATTAATATCACATTAATTAACTCAGGTAATGATGATAAATAATTAATATCACATTAATTAACTCAGGTAATGATGATAAATAATAAATATCACATTAATTAACTCAGGTAATGATGATAAATAATAAATATCACATTAATTAACTCAGGTAATGATGATAAATAATAAATATCACATTAATTAACTCAGGTAATGATGATAAATAATAAATATCACATTAATTAACTCAGGTAATGATGATAAATAATAAATATCACATTAATTAACTCAGGTAATGATGATAAATAATTAATATCACATTAATTAATAATAATAATTAGTAAAGACAGAAACAGAAACACAGATCTCCACAAATTTAATCTCAACTTTTTTCCTTTTGGTCCAATGAATCTAATCTTGAGTAGAATTAAATCTATAATAATTAACATTTTTCTTGATTTCTTAAAACAATTAATTTTACTTTAATATTGTTTTTTTATCATAATGTTGCTGTTTTTAATTCCTTTTAGTTTAGTTAAATGCAGTAAATTCTGTGGATCATGGTTTTTATTACTTGTGTTTCTTGGGTTTCGTGTTGATGTCTCCCAGAACGTTGATGTCAGAGAAATCGATCCTGAACCTGCTGAGCAGGGTCGCCATCCTGAAACACCAGGGTCAGAGGTCAGAGGTCACAGCAGGGTCACAGGTTAAAGGTCACAGCAGATTAAAGGTCAAACGTAACAGCAGACTAATAACATCAGCAGGGAGGGCGGGGTCAAAGGTCAAAGCGGACTGACACTCGTCGGTCGTGGTCGATTCGGTTGATTTTTCCTCCGATGAAGACGCGGATCCTGCAGTCGCCCCATTTACTCCTGTTGGTCAACAGGTAGGGGATCAATAGGGTCAGGCCTGGAGAGAGAGAGATCGATCAATCAATCAATCAATCAATCTATCTATCTATCTATCTATCTATCTATCTTTCTATGGGATCAATAGGGTCAGGCCTGGAGAGAGAGAGATCGATCAATCAATCAATCAATCAATCTATCTATCTATCTATCATCTATCTATCTATCTATCTATCTATCATCTATCTATCTATCTATCTATCTATGGGATCAATAGGGTCAGGCCTGGAGAGAGAGAGATCGATCAATCAATCAATCAATCAATCAATCAATCTATCTATCTGTCAGTAAATATCATCCATTCCTCTAAAAATCATTGATGACATCACAACTACACACTCCATCAAAGCTGAGCTTCACGATGAAACTCTTTTATTTTGAAAGGAAAAACTCCTGATTGGTTTGGTGTGGTATTAGTGATGTCACAAATGCACCAAAAACAATACATTTCCATAAAATCTGCAGATCAGTTTAGTTTGGTGGACAAACATATTTCACCAAAACACTGATTCAGATTGTGACGAAAACTAAAACCTGTTGGACATTTCTGTCAGATTCATGTTTCCATCTGATTCTATACAGCGTTTTATACAGTTTGATATCGATTTATCTAGATATTCAACATTCCAGTATTTCTATAGACATATTTCTGTCGATTCTCTTATTCCAGTGGTGAACTCACCTCCATCATCAAACAGCCACCACACGTCTATTGTTCCTTTTCCCTGTTTCCTCCTGAACTGCTGACTGGACTCGAGCAGCCGCTGGTCACTGAGACTCAGAGGAGACTTGGTGTCTGGATAAGAGACAAAACAGATAAATACACATATTAAATATATCATTATTAACTCTAATAAGAATATCATGTCAGTAAACTGAGTAAAAGTTAGCAGCATATATGTCTAGTTATAGAGTAGATGCTCTACCTCTGATGATCAGGGGGCTGCTCTGGTTACTCGTGGTTTTAGAGTCAGAATCAGAATCTTTACAGACTGAAACCACCACGTCTCTGATTGGAGGTTTCTCCTGGGACGAAAGTTCATCTAGAGACAGACGACACATTCACCTGGACGTAGCTATAGATATCAATCAATTTCATTACGCAGTTCTGTGTAATGACAATAAAGAAGACTATTCTGATTCTATACACATATATATATATATATATATATATATATATGTGTATAGATGTATATAGGTGTATATAGACGTGTATAGACGTATATATATATATGTGTATAGATGTATATAGACGTGTATAGACGTATATATATATGTGTATATATGTATATAGATGTATATAGATGTGTATAGACGTATATATATATGTGTATAGATGTATATAGGTGTATATAGACGTGTATAGACGTATATATATATATATATATATATATATATATGTGTATAGATGTATATAGGTGTATATAGACATGTATAGACGTATATATATATATATATATATATATATATATATATATAGACGTGTATAGACGTATATATATATATATATATATATATATATATAGACGTGTATAGACGTATATATATATGTGTATAGATGTATATAGACATCTATAGATGTATGGACCGTGGTGTCGGACCTTGTCCCTGGATGTGGGACACGTCCAGTCCTTCCTGGAGACGCAGGATCACGGCTCCAAACTGAAGGTCAAAGGCATCACTGGAACATAAAGAACAGCAGCAAATTAAATTAAATACAAAAACTTCATTAATTTACTTTGGTTCATTTTGTAATTTGAAAAATAATTTGAGAATACAAACATGAGAATTTTAACTTTAATAAGAGGAGGTTTTTACCCTCAGAACCACTGATTAACATTATACATTAACATATATATATATATATATATATATATATATAAAAAACACCCTAACCCTAACCCTTTAATTAAACTACAGACTCTTCCTCCTGTCTTTCAGTCTAACCTATGACCTATGACCTATGACCCTAACCCTATGATCCTTACTGGATGGTGTTGATATAAATCTCCACGTCCCTCATGTCTCCATCACTCCAGTTGTTCTTGAAGCCCATGACCAGCGTGTTGGGTTTGAGTCGACCGAGACCCACGGACTGGACAAAACACCAGGAAACAGGTGAAAAACACCAGTAGATCAGTAGTATGATGACATTAGAGGATGAAACGTGTTGGTTTAATCAAACTAAGAAGCAGCATTAGCATCATTAGCAGTATTAGCAGAATTAATAGCATTAGCATTACCTGCAGCAGGAACTGGGCTCCATGCCTCAGGTTGTCTGACACCACGTAGGGGTAGAATGTTCATTAGCAGCATTAGCATCAGTAGCCTCATTACCAGTATTAGCAGAATTAATAGCATTAGCAGCATTAGCATTACCTGCAGCAGGAACTGGGCTCCATGCCTCAGGTTGTCTGACACCACGTGGGCGTAGAAGGCCTTGATGCGTTTCTTGTTGAGCCAGCGCTGGCAGCGGGCGTGGTCCTGGGTCAGCTCCTTGTAGTTGGGCCGCCGACTCACCTGGACGGACAGGGACAGGTGAGGGGGTGGAGCCCGTGAGGAGGTGGCGGGTGAGGAGACGGGTACCTACCGTCCTGACGTGGCCACAGACCATCAGACCCACGTTCTTAGTGAAAGAATGAACCAGGTGCAGCAGGGCGGGTCGAGAGTTGGGATATCCAGTCAGAACCAGGCACTGAGGCCTGGAAACGACAGAAAACATGAAGGTTACCTGCATTACATACATTACTCTGTCTATTAAAGGGCAGAAATGAATTAAAAAACTGTTATGATGCCTCAAAGTTTCATTTATTTAAAAGTGGAGCTGTTACTGATGACTATTCTGATAGTTGATTAATCTATTGATTATTGAAAGGATTAATCAATTAGTCATTTGGTTCTTTAAATGGTGTAAAATGTGGAAAAAAGTAGAATAAAAACATAAAAAGTTCAGATTAAAAAAGAGATAAAATGTATAAAAGGAGATAAAAAGCCAGATAAAAAAAGGAAAATATGATTAAAAAGTGCAACTCATAAGATTAAAGACCCATATATATCAGAATAGTTGGTGATCAATGTGACAACTAATCAATAAATGGACTAATCTTTAACTTAAAGAATAAAATGACAGAGAAAAGCTTCAAATTATCACATTTGAGAAGATGAAACTAGCAAAAGTTTAACATTTTCAGTTAGAAAATTCCTACAAACAATGACCTGATTATTATAACAGATCTGATTCCTGTGGACTAATTGACTGATTAAAGTCTGTCAGACAGCTAATTAAAGGAGGATTTTTAATGAATAAAGATGTAGTTTAATGAGGAGTGAAGAGTTCATCCTGGACCTGAAGTTCTTGACGTGGTCCTCCACCCCGGTCAGGTTCAGGCAGTGGGTCAGGGCTTGGTTGTAGATCAGGGCCTGGGTGGAAGAGCCCCAGTTCACGTCTGCAGGGAAACAGCAGCAGCTGATTGGCTGAGGAAGGTGTTATCGACGCTGATGTCACACACAGGAAGTCCAGGTGTGTCTCAGGTGTGTCCTCACCTGGTTTCTTGTAGCTGACGTAGATGTAGAGGGCGAGGACGGTGAGCAGCGTCACCAGAGCCGCCCACCAGTTGATGACGAACATCACC
Source organism: Lepturacanthus savala (assembly GCA_030544235.1). Lineage (NCBI taxonomy): Eukaryota > Metazoa > Chordata > Actinopteri > Scombriformes > Trichiuridae > Lepturacanthus > Lepturacanthus savala. The sequence continues at coordinate 152,533 of CM060473.1, read as the reverse complement.
ACCACACACAGCACCGCCCCCCGCCAGAGACACCCACATGTTGTAGTATTTAAAACTGGGACGCCAGCCTGAAAAGACAGGTGTTAGTCTACCTGTCCACCTGTCTACTAGTCTACCTGTCCACCTGTCTACTAGTCTACCTGTCTACCTGTCTACCTGTCCACCTATCTACTAGTCTACCTGTCCACCTGTCTACTAGTCTACGTGTCTACCTGTCTACCTGTCTATCTGTCTACTTGTCCACCTGTCTACTAGTCTACCTGTCCACCTGTCTACCAGTCTACTAGTCTACCTGTCCACCTGTCCATCTGTCTACTAGTCTACCTGTCTACCTGTCCACCTGTCTATCTGTCTACCTGTCTACTAGTCTACCTGTCCACCTGTCTACTAGTCTACCTGTCCACCTGTCTACTAGTCTACCTGTCTACCTCTCCACCTGTCTATCTGTCTACCTCTCCACCTGTCTACTAGTCTACTAGTCTACCTGTCTACTAGTCTACCTGTCCATCTGTCTACCTGTCAAATAGTCTACCTGTTCACCTGTCTACCTGTCTACTAGTCTACCTGTCCACCTGTCTACTAGTCTGCCTGTCTACCTCTCCACCTGTCTATCTGTCTACCTGTCCACCTGTCCACCTGTCTACTAGTCTACTAGTCTACCTGTCTACTAGTCTACCTGTCCATCTGTCTACCTGTCAAATAGTCTACCTGTTCACCTGTCTACCTGTCTACTAGTCCACCTGTCTACTAGTCTACCTGTCCACCTGTCTACCTGTCTACCTGTCCACCTATCTACTAGTCTGCCTGTCTACCTGTCTACCTGTCACCACCTGTCTACCTGTCTACTAGTCTACGTGTCTACCTGTCCACCTGTCTATCTGTCTACTTGTCCACCTGTCTACTAGTCTACCTGTCCAACTGTCTACCAGTCTACTAGTCTACCTGTCTACTAGTCTACCTGTCCACCTGTCCATCTGTCTACTAGTCTACCTGTCTACCTGTCCACCTGTCTATCTGTCTACCTGTCTACTAGTCTACCTGTCCACCTGTCCATCTGTCTACTAGTCTACCTGTCCACCTGTCTATCTGTCTACCTGTCTACTAGTCTACCTGTCCACCTGTCCATCTGTCTACTAGTCTACCTGTCTACCTGTCCACCTGTCTATCTGTCTACTAGTCTACCTGTCTACCTGTCCACCTGTCTATCTGTCTACTGGTCTACCTGTCCACCTGTCCACCTGTCCACATGTCTACTAGCCTACCTGTCTATCTATCTATCTCTCCGTGGTTATTTAGGCCCCGCCCCCTGAGGTCAGCTGGTACCTGGGGAGTTGGCCATGCTGGCGTGGAACACAGAGAAGTTGATGAGGGCGTAGGAGGCCAAGAAGAAGTTGGAGATGATGGGAGCAATGATGTTCAACTCAGCTGAGGAGGAGGAAGAAGACGTTAGAGTGTGTGTGTGTGTAATGTGTGTGTGTGCAATGTGTGTGTGTGGTGCGTTCAGGGACCTACCAATGAGGATGAAGGCCAGGCCGATACAGAAGGTGAGGATATAAGCTCTGAGCGGTTCGTTGTTTTTTCCGTAACCTTTAGCGAACACAGCCAGGCCGGGGTAGATGTTGTCTCTACACAGAGCCTAATTACAGCAATTAATGCATTAATTAGAGCCCTCATTAGCATATCCAAGGCAGTCAATCAACTTACCATCCTCATTATTATATCAAACGACAATCAACATTCAATCACATGATGTAATGATATATGTTGCTGTTTCCTGAAAATAACCTCATTAATGAATAATATCATTAATAATCTTTAATAATCATAATTAATAATAAGAGATTATCTCTGAGCTAATTAATGAATATTAATGAGATTCTCTCTGAGCTAATTAATGAATATTAATGAGATTCTCTCTGAGCTAATTAATGAATATTAATGAGCTTCTCTAACCTGGAAGACCTTGGGGGCGCTGACCAGTGAAGCCAGAGCTGAAGACAGAGTAGCTGAAAATATCCCAGCAGTGATGAGAGGACCGAAGCCTGAAACTAGACTCATGGCCTGGAAATCAATAAATAATACATGGAATAAATAAACACATATAAATATACAAATATAAAACACACACACACACACACACACTGCAATGAGTGATCCCCATCAGCTGTGTGTAATGTGTGTGTGTGTGTGTTTAATGTGTGTTTGTAATGTGTGTGTGTAATTTGTGTGTGTGTGTGTGTGTGTGTATAATGTGTGTTTGTAATGTGTGTGTGTAATGTGTGTATAATGTGTGTATAATGTGTGTGTGTAATGTGTGTATAATTGTGTGTGTGTGTATAATGTGTGTTTGTAATGTGTGTGTGTGTATGTGTGTATAATGTGTGTGTGTGTGTGTGTGTATAATGTGTGTTTGTAATGTGTGTGTGTGTGTGTATGTGTGTTTGTAATGTGTGTGTGTGTGTGTGTGTATGTGTGTATAATGTGTGTGTGTAATGTGTGTATAATGTGTGTGTGTAATGTGTGTGTGTGTGTG
>CM060473.1:140000-142500 GCA_030544235.1 Lepturacanthus savala | reverse complement strand
GTGTGTGTGTGTGTGTTGTACCGATTCCAGCTTGACCCACGATCCAGGACATCCTGATGAACAGCATCACACCCCAGATGTTCAGCATGCAGCGGACCTGAAACACACACATACACACACACACACATGCACACACGCACGTGTGTACACACACAAGCATGCATGCACACACACATGCACACACGCACGCATGCACACACACCCACAAACACATGCACACACACGCACACAGCACACTCTGTTGACGTTGTGGGGACCTCCTCTTGTCCCCAGATGTTGATGTGGATCTTTGGTCCCCACATCGTCATTAAACCAGAACAACACAGTCCTCCTCCTGATTCAGCAACTTGATAAACTGAGCTTGATTCAGTGAATAATTAAAGATTTAATTTAATTAGTTTAATTTCCCACTAACCAGAACTCCTTTGATCCAACCAAACTTCACCGTTCCACCCTTCGTTTCCTTCGCTGCTGCCAGCCGCCGCCTCCTCCGCCGCCGACGGCTCCTCGCCATTGGCCAGCCCGTCCTCAAACGGCTCCTGACAGCCAATCACAGCCCAGATCAGAGAGAATAAACTATAAAAAAAATCCACCTCAGTCTGAATAAAACATCATTACATGTTAAATTTCCCTCAGTTTGTTCCATCATAAAATATTTGTTGTTTTGTGTAATTCTGAATACGTGTTAATTCAAAAATATGTTTTCCATCCAGAAATATGTTGACTAATTATTAAATAGATTAAAGTTGAGCCTACATTTTGTAATATTTTATCCATATTAGATTTATATTTTTGTATTTTATAAAATGGTAACTATTTTACAGTTATCCTGTGTTTTATTTAAAGTTGTGATTTCACTAATAATATGTAAGTTGTGACATCACAACTTCACAAAAGCCTGAGGGATGGTTTTAAGGCCCAGTTTCTGAAATACTAACTTATCTAATTTTCTACCATATGCAGAAGAAAAGTGCAGCTGTTTCCTTTTTTTAATGAAAAAGTATGATTTAGAATCTAGAGAATCTATAGACCTATAATATCTATTATAATATTGTATTATAGACCTATAATATCTATTATAATATTATATTATAGACCTATAATATCTATTATAATATTGTATTATAGACCTATAATATCTATTATAATATTGTATTATAGACCTATAATATCTATTATAATATTATATTATAGACCTATAATATCTATTATAATATTGTATTATAGACCTATAATATCTATTATAATATTCTATTATAGACCTATAATATCTATTATAATATTCTATTATAGACCTATAATATCTATTATAATATTCTATTATAGACCTATAATACTATTATATTATATTATATTATACGGTTATAGTTAGGGCATTGTATAACATGTATTATAATATAATATTCAATTAATAACACATTACTTTATCCAGCTCGTCGTGCAGCTCAGACAGCGATGGACGGGTCATTTTGTCGGTAAACGTCGCCGCTGTCTGGCGGTAGAAGTCGATGTTGGGGACGGCGTCGATGGTGTTGTGTCCGAAGGTCCTGAGGTAGTAGGTGTTGGAGTGGGAGTCTGACACCTGCGTCTGGCCGGTTCCGGTGGAATGGAGGCTCACCGAGTCGCACTTAGCCGCATCCGGTTCGTACGAGACGTCCGGAGGGAGCCCAATGTCCAGACCCGAGTCCAAGAACCCCACGACCCGGAACCGGCCCCGCGGGTCCTCCGCCGGTTTGGACCCATCCGGACCTGCGGATGCAGCCTCTGCCACCACGTCCACCTGGAAGCGGCTTTCCGTCTTCAGGGCCGGTTTCTGTCCCGACATGTCGGAGAGAGAGCACTGAACGGATCCCTTCAAATACCGTCAAAGACCATCAAAGACCATCAAAGACCATCAAAGACCGTCAAAGACCGTCAAATACCGTCAAAGACCATCAAAGACCATCAAAGACCGTCAAAGACCATCAAATACCGTCAAAGACCATCAAATACTGTCAAATACCGTCAAAGACCATCAAAGACCATCAAAGACCATCAAAGACCATCAAAGACCATCAAAAACCGTCAAATACCGTCAAAGACCATCAAAGACCATCAAAGACCGTCAAAGACCATCAAATACCGTTCAAAGACCATCAAATACTGTCAAATACCGTCAAAGACCATCAAAGACCATCAAAGACCATCAAAGACCATCAAATACTGTCAAAGACCATCAAAGACCATCAAAGACCATCAAAGACTGACAAACAAAGACCATCAAAGACCGTCAAAGACCGTCAAAGACCATCAAAGACCATCAAAGACCATCAAAGACCATCAAAGACCATCAAAGACCGTTAAACACCGTCAAACAGCAGAAGACAAAAAAAACACATCCACTGCTCCAAAGACCTGGAAACTCTGTCTGCGTCAGGACGCACGAACCAGGATTCTCTGAGAGAGAGAGAGAGAGAGAGAGTGTGTGTGTGTGTGTGTGTGTGTGTGTGTGTGTGTGTGT